>APFE030889166.1:0-13068 GCA_000404065.3 Pinus taeda | reverse complement strand
ATTATTATTATTATTTCCGCTAAAAAAATATGACTACAATATTGTCAATCCTATTGAAATGAAATCAACATAGAGTAAAACATCTGCATTAATAGTGTGTGAGAGTGATGATTGTATTGAAATCTCACTAAGTGCCAACAACTCTTGCAGTACTGATGTGAGTTTGGTTATCAGGGAAAATCCTGGCTAAACCAGAATCTGCTATCTTAGGGTTCAACTCCTTGTCCAACAACACATTTCTTGCTTTAACATCTCGATGAATAATGTGCGGTCTCGAGTCCTGATGAAGATTGAGAAGCCCACGAGCTACTCCCATTATTATATTGTAACACTTCCCCCAATCAAGTTGGTTGTGTTTGATTGGGTCTATATGCATGCATGACATTAATTAATTTGGCATAATCTGGATATACTTGTTCAAACAGTAATAATTTTAATTTCCCGTCTACTTTCATAATAAAATGGAAGCCACTCACTGAATAAAATTTGATCAAGGCTCTTATTGGGTAAGTATTCATAGACCAATAATATTTTTTATCTCTCTACACAACAACCCAATAGGCATACAAGATTTCTATGTTGAATTTTGGCGCCATGTTTAACTTCATTTCAAAACTCTTTCTTTCTTTTTTTGCCAAGTTCCATTCTAAATATGTTGAATAATAATAAGTGAGTCCCCATGGATAAAAATCTTTGTGACTTGAACAACTTTTTCTAAAAGAAGAACTTGCAGCAGGCCATGCATTTCAACCTGGTCATTGGTCATATTTCCCAACTTGCATGCATGACTTGTAACCAATTTTACTTTGAGGCTATACAAAAGAATCCCATGAGGTGTAGCTCAATTGGTGATTACCTTGTTATGATTAATATGTAAAAGCATTAGATTCAAAGTGAAAATCCCCGTGGGTTCGACGGACAAAAAAACAAATATGAATCCCATAAATGTTATACAACAAACACTAAAAACTGCTTTTACATAAATATTAATTATTCTTCCAAGAATAAAATTTCATTCATGAATCATTTACACCTAATGTAATGGTATCCTCAGATGCATGAGCTACCCATCTATAACACATTTATTTATCTTTATCATGCAATTTTCTTTATTTTTTATTTATGCCCAAACTATGGCATCAACTACAATATACACAAGTTCTATGTTCTAGGGATTTGGTACCCAATATTGTTTTAAGAGTTTTTCGATGTAATTCCATGATCTATGCTTCACCAATCAACCTTAACAAAAATAATCGACTTATGTATACTACCAAAGAAGGTATCTGAGGTGGTCATTCCCATCCAAATAATCTCCCATCTATCCTCATTTCATGATTTAATGGGAATCGTATATGCATTTCCTCAACATATCCAATAAGATTTCCATGTTGCACTTGGGTCTATCATATATTGGTTTGCCTATTACATTTAAAAATCCTTCATAATACTTGAGATACATGGCATTTTTCTGCTAAGAATAGGGGTTATTTCCTTGTCTTCAGTCAATATTCATTAGAAGATGAATGAATTATGTCCACTATCATATGATCATTGCAAATTTTATTCAAAACTATTAAGTGTGAAATTTCTGAATCTAACACATTAGAAACCCCTACTGCAATTTCTGGTTTACTATCTCCTACTTGTTCTTTACATTAACAAGCTATTTAATTGCATAAATATAGAAGTAAACACAAATGCAACCTTCAAAGATACACAGTTCATGCATTCAATTAAACAGAAACAATAACACAAGGGACACCATTACTTTTGGACAATCATCCTCGGAAAAACCCAATGAGGGAAAATCGATGCAGCATATATGAGGGTTTTATTATTAAGCATATTTCGTGAATACAACTAGGGTGCCAAAAATGGCTCACCCAATAGAAAATGTACTCGGTAGTAGTACCTCTATTCGGAGACAAATATTCTAGAAAATCAACAACCGAATGATCAACCCCGCAGTGACTCTGACTGTAACTTGTGTTGGATAGCGAAATTTTCTCCAAGCACTGCTCTAGAACTGTGTCATCCTCTCTGGAATTGCATCACCCTCTCCCGGTTCAGGATCTATTGGTAAGATCGCAATATGCCCCACATAATCTTCCAGTGCTGCCTCTGAAGCCCTCTACGTCCTCTGCGTCAGTCTCTATGGATTCTACATCAGCCCCTATGACCCTCTATGTCCTCTGCACTGGACCCTATGGCCTCTACGTCAGCCCTCCTTGGCCTATGTTGTCTTTCTCGACACTTTGTTGCCTCTCTTCTATGTATTCTTCAACCTTGGATTGAAATCCCTTGCTTAACTACCCCTCACTGCAACTGATCTCTAACTGGATTTCCTCAACAAACCCAACCCCATAAAACCAAATTCTTGATTTCTCTTAGTGTATCTCCAATTGACCATCAAGCCTCATCTTATACTTTTCCTATTGACGATCCAATGGCTGAGATTAGGTCCCTAATCAATGACTAAGATTATATCTAGCTTGATCCTCATTACTTAGAACTTTCTCACCCATTTTATATTAATACACATTAATATTTTTATTTTCCTAAGTTTAGACTTAGGAACCCATTAAAAGTATTAATTATTTTAATATCTCTTCATCTGGGTGGAATTTGGCCAAACAATTTTTGAGTCTTGGAGATCTCATGTGTCTTACCCTCTCCATCAAATTTGATGGCTAGAGCACATCGGATGCAACCAAAAATAAATACTCCATGTTAGCAAGGAATGTGCTCTAGTAATGCTTCACCATAGAAGAATCACATTGATCCTCCACATCGGTCCTCCTATGCTAATGCTAGACCTAGTACCCCACATCCACTACATTACTACTTCTTGTACTACTTCCCATGACACTGCCACTGCCACTGCTACATCTATACTACAGCTCCCTCTCAACACGTTGCATCATCCTGCCCATAGCATTATCACTGCTAACTACTGCACTGCAACTTAGTTACCGAGACATAAGTAACTGACTTCCCCCAAATATTGACATCACGGTCAGTGTGGAAGCCTTGTGATGTTGAAGCCACCTCTGTTGCTATCCTATGCTGCCTCTGCTACCACTGTGGTGCTCCAAGTTCTTCTGCCACTCTTGCACTGCTGCAACCTCCACTAAGCTACTACACACTTCTGCACTCAAACACTGCACTGTCTGTCCATCACATCTTGCTCCACCTGACACCTGTCATCATGCTACTATCATTAAGGGCTCCTATAGCTGGATGTGATCCAAGAGTTTGGGTACCTCAAGGATCTTGCCCCTCTCCTGTAATCCTCTCAGTTACAACTCAATGTCTCCCCACCTCTTCTCTAGAGGTGCATGAACACTCATGGCACAGTCGTCATCAGTCTTGACATCCTTCTCCACCTTTGATGGAGCAACCTTTGAGTCGAAAGCTTCTCTCTTGCCTTTCTTCTTAGGGCACTAAGATGCATAATATCCCAGCTCCCCACAATCGAAGCATTTGACCTTGGAGATATCTTTATTCTTCCTCTTTTGAACCCCCTACTGTCCCACAGATCCTAGATCTGCATCCTCCTCATCCTCTTTCTTGATTCGAACTCCCTTACTGCTACTTCATGCCTTAGTCAACCTCCTGATCTCTTCTTGTCAAAGAGTTGCCCACATCTCCTTCCAATTGGGGAGGGCTGCTATGCCCTACATTCAGAGCAATCCTGACCATAAACTATGGATTCAGTGTAGACCCCACAAATTTAAGTTGGTCACGAATTCCTTGTAGCTTGAGCAGGAATAGATCT
The DNA here is from genome assembly GCA_000404065.3 of Pinus taeda. Lineage (NCBI taxonomy): Eukaryota > Viridiplantae > Streptophyta > Pinopsida > Pinales > Pinaceae > Pinus > Pinus taeda. The sequence continues at coordinate 9,287 of APFE030889166.1, read as the reverse complement.
ATCTCTTCTCCTTTCTGCATCTGATATGACCTCAACTGATTCTCTAATAACATCTTTTGTTCCATAGAAGAGCCTTGGTATAAGGTGGTTAGTCTCTGCCACATCTCCCTTGTTGTGTTCTTCATAGCAATATGTAGTATGACATGATCCTTCACCCCTTCTAGAATCATGCATTTTGATTTTGCCTCAGCCTCCTCATACTTCTCATTTTCGTTCGAGTCAACTGGCAAAACTATGGTTTTCAAGGCATAGTCCTTGATGCGATTCTTATACAGGATTGCTAGGATCCTGGCCTTCCAGATGACAAAATTGGAAGCCCCGTCCAATCTGTCTTGATCCCTTAATCTGTTTACTACCATCTTTATTCCTCTTCACTAGGCTCCCTCTAAGTCTCGACTTCCATCCTCGAAATCCTCCAGCCGATTGTCGAATCACTCCTCTTGAATCCTCCTTTTCCCTGCAACTCAGATCTAGATTTCTTAGCTATAAATCTATCGAGGTAGTGCTTCCCTATACCTTGGTTCAGTCCCCTTAGACATTGTTCTGCACAGATAGAAACAACTTCCCACCAGCTCCTCAAATCACAATTTACAGAACTCCCTTAGCCCCGAAAACTAAAGAATCTGAGCCCTTCAAGCTCTGTGCAATCATGGCTTGGGCTAAATCTTCCCCTCCCGACCAACTGCATCAATCCTTCCTGGCTGAGAAAGATGAAGTGGCTCTATGTAAGCTTGTTCTACCCCACTTTGCCTCTGCGCTAGCCCTTCTCTTGGCTCAGAATGCTGATGCAGGGTCTGCGTGAGCCTCAACGTCATCCTCTCAGCACTGTGTCACTCCTCCTCTTGCCTCTTCAGCTCTGGAACAACTTTGTCTCTTGGGACAACAGTTTCTTTCCTGCAAATTCTCAAATTTATTTGATTGGTGTCTTCAGTCCTCCTTGATCTGCAATCCCTTTAATACCATGTGAAAATTTCTGAATCTAACAGATCAGAAACCCCTACTGCAATTTTTGGTTTACTATCTCCTACTTGTTCTTTACATTAACAAGCTATTTAATTGCATAAATATCAAAGTAAACACAAATGTAGCCTTCACAGATACACAGATCATGCACTGAAGTAAACATAAATATTAACACAAGGGACACCATTATTTTTGGACAATTGTCCCTGGAAAAACCCAATGCGAGAAAACTGGTGTAGCATATATAGTGTTTTATTATTAAGTAGATTTCGTGAATATAACTAGGGTGCCAGAAATGGCTCACCTAATAGAGAATGTCCTGAGTGGTATTACCTCTATCCCGAGATAGATATTTTGGAAAATCATCAACCGAATGATCAACCCCACAGTGAATCCAATTGTTCCTTCTGCTAGACAGTGAAAGCTACTCCAAACATTGTTTTGGAACTCATCACCCTCTCTCGAACTGTGTCACCCTCTCCTGGCTCAAGATTTGCTGATCAATTCAGAGTTCTCTCAACAGAATCTCCTAGCGCTCCCTATGAAGCCCTTTGTGTCCACTCCGTTAGTCTCTACGGATTTTAAGTTAGCCCCTAAGGCCCTCTACATCCTCTTCACTATCTCCTACGACCTCTACATTAGCCCTCCTTGGACTGTGTTGTCTCTCCCAAAAATTTTCTACCTCTCTACTATGTATTCTTCAGCGTTCGATCAAAATCCCTTACTGAACTACCCCTCACCACAACTAATCTCTAACTCTATTTCCTCAGCAAACCCAACCCGAGATAGTCGAATTCTTGATTTTTCTTGGTGTATCTCCAACTGATCCTCAAGCCTCCTCTTATGCTTTTCCTATTGAAGATTCAACGACCGCGATTATGTCCCTTGTCAAGGGCTAATATTTGATCTGGTTTGATCCTCATCCCTTAAAACTTTCTAACATGTTTTATATTAATACACATTAATATTTTTATTTTCCTGAGCTTAGACCTAGTAACCCATTAAAAATATTAATTATTTTAATATCTCTTCATATGGGTGGAATTTATCTAAACGATTTATGGGTCTTGGATATCTCATGTGCCTTTGACTCTCCCCCAAATTTCATGGCTAGAGCACATATGATGCTAACAAAAAGCAACATTAAGAACACTTTTTCAATACTCTACCTTATTGTTCCATTGCTCTATGACAATTAAGTAAGCCTCATTATTGATGGTGTCTTCCACATTCTTATGCATGATCCAATTCCTTCATTTAGTTCTTTTATAATGTCCTCATTCTTTTTTCGATGTAATAAATATAGTTTGATCATGGGAAAATTTGTTTGACCTTCGTTATCTATATACCACATGTTAGTTGGCTCTAACCACTCAACTTATCTAATGGATTCCTCGTACCCTAATACTAAGACATCATTGAGTATTATAATTAGATGTATTGGATAGTAATGAGATGTCCAACCACTGCATTTTTTTACTTATTTCATGTATATCTTAAATAAAGTGTTCAATTCACACACCTTGCCACCTAGAATAGCCATTTTTTCCAATTTTGTAGTATGTATCCATCATTCCTCTCAAGGAAATTTACAATCAGTTATTGGCCCCTTTAAAACATGGATACAGTGTCAGTGGACTTGCAATACAGAGCCACAACCTCCAGGAAACAAACACATTGCAATCTATGAGATTCATGCTTCCCATCAAACCTCTAGGATCTTGGCTCTCACTCACCATTTAAGTCACTCCACCCCCCGTCCCCCTCCCCCCACACCAAGGTGCACTACCACTCAGGTTTGGCCTTTCATTCAAAACCCCTACAAATCATTCTAGGATTGACTTCTTTTCATGGTATCTCTAATCTCTCTAATATGGAATTTTGGTTCTTGCTTCTTTGTTCCCTTCTTTGGTTCAGTTTTTGTAGCAAGATTCCTCACATCATCCTCCTTGTAATTCTAATTTCTCCCCCTGCTATTAACCCGATAAGCTTAATCCCCCGTGAATCCCCCCTGGTATTACTCTATGAGCTCTATGTTCTCCCTCCTACACAAATGACCATTTTTTTGAGTGGGACCTAGTTTGGCGAACTGGGGTGTAGCAACCTTGTAGAAGCGATTTGATGGGGCCAATAAAACTTTACTACTTTAGCATGGAACCTTACAGGCATACACCTTTCCAATGAGATAAGAATCATCTCAATTGGATTTTGTATGCAAATATTATGTCAATTGGAAGATGACCTTCCTATTTTGACCACCATAATTTAAGAGGATGCCATTTCATCCCCTATTATTCATGGAAAAGGGTCTAACAATCTCATCACGATGAATAATACTTTAGAAGACTCCATATTGTAACTCTAGTTAAGAGTTGAAGGATTGAAACTTAACCACTAGTAGGCTATCAAGTTGTGTTATAATCAAGCCACTAGGAGGAAAAGGGGTTCCATTTTATGGGAGTACATTTTTTTCCATAGATGAGTAGAGTAGATGAGAGTTGAGTAGAGAGAGGAGAGAGAAAATAGATATGGTTTCTGCATTGTGGCATTCCATGCACCACAAGTCTCTCTCTTTGTACTTGCATCTATTTTCCATGTAGAGAAAAAGAGCAGAGAAACCTCACCTTCTAGTTGGGTTTCCTCCTAAAAGGGTTTTTGAGGTTATATCTTCTGTTAATTTGTGGTTAATGAGTTTTATTTCATTGTTCCCTATTTACTACATAATTATCATTTACATACATATGCAAAAAACAATAATTAACAGATCCAAGAATCTAAGGAGAAACAAATCCTCATAGTTTAGATTTTGATTTTTCAAATATATTTTAGAAGATTTATTGTGATGAATTGTCCAATGAGATATCCATGTCAGTTTATAGATCAATGATGAAAATATATAATATTTTAAAATAAATTAAATATAAATATAAAAGTATATTTGAATTGTTAAACTTGGCCATTGAACCTCAAAAGACCCTATGTGATTCAACTAATAAACTTGGCAATTGGACATCAATTAACTCAAATCTACAATCGAAAGGATACATGTGGGTCACTTCATTTGAAAATGACATCCCATTACGTATAAATACTTCACTTTAATGGAGATTAAAGGACATTGTAAACTTTGATACTAGGCTTTACATGAATATCACAAACCTTAGCATCACATTATCAAATCTTATGCTCATTTGGTTCATGTTATTGTCATATTATCCAAGTTGAGTCTCGTATTAGATAAAAAAGCTTGACTTCAATGGGCATTGTATTGCATGCTATTTTTTCATGCACAACAAAACACCTATCATCACATTATCAAGCACTAGGCTCATTTGTCTCATGTGCTATTATCACATTATCATGAGAAGTGAAGAGATCTTGAATGAATTTGGTGTTTCCTACTTCCACCTTGAAGGAATTTGTTGTTTCCTACTTCCGTGATATGAGTGACACGGAATGTTTGTGAATTTGCATCCCTACACTATAGGAAGACAAGGTGAATATAAAGGTGAAGGAAGCAAAACTACAAGTATCACTTCGTAAAAGGACAACCAAATTGAGAATAAAGAAGACAAAGGTGAAGAGTTAAGGTGGAAGAAACATAACCACAAGGGTCACTTGGTAAAATGTTAACCAAATTTAGAAATACGAAGAGACCTTGGTTGCTAGTTAACATTTTTAGATATCTTGCAAGTGAAAATTGGCAAGCTTGCCCATGCTCAATGAGAATGTATTGGGGACATTAAATGAATTTGGAAGACGTTAAATGAATTTGGAATTTCCCACTTCAGCATGTTGAGTGTCATGGAATATTTGTGAACATTCATTATTGCACTTATAAAAAATATGAAATTATTGAGAAAAACAGAAAGACCAAACACCAAATAAAACACAACAACAAAACAACACTATGTGAAATGAGAAGAAAATGACAAGAAAGTGTTTGATAAAAAACCAAAAAAAATAACAGCTAAAAACACAAATTAATAATATTTTTTTATATATAAATTAACAATTATACACAAAAATATATATATTACGACATTTTATAATGTGAAAATTATTTGTTTGAAATTTTATAGATTAAGTTATGTTAAGAGTGGGTGTGACCAAGCGAGGTGCAACCTTCAAGTGATTTTGATGACTTAAATGCCCTTAAATCATAGTTTCTCAAAAGAAAGATTAAATGTGTAATCATCTCACGGCTCACAACTTAAGAAACAAAAAAATATAACTCTTTACTTTCATTTCCAATCAATTTAATGATAAAATTTTATACTTTTATATTCATATAATTAAAAAAATATACTTAAAAATTTATCATACCTTCAAACTATTCAAAAAATAAAAATATCTCAATTTAATTAATTAATTTTCAAATTTCCAAAATATTATATAAAAATTACAGTGATATATTTTTTTATGAGTTAACCCATATTGTAAATTAATTTTAACAAATTGTATTTTAAGCAAAAGTAACCAAACCATGGATGGTCAAATTTAATTACAAACAAGCTAATGTAATTACTATTAATTAATTGATATTTTAAATATTCATTATTGTATAAAAACACACAAACACACTAAATTGATTGTTATTATTAATTAATTAAGATTTTAAATATTCAGTGAAACCATTTAAACCTATCATAAATTTAACTCATTCTAAATTACCAAACTCAACTTATTTTAATAAATTGATAAAAATACCTATATATAAAAAATTTTAATTTACAAAATTTCATATGTTTGAGACTACATTTAATTATTGGATACAAAAAATTTTAAAAAATATATTATTACAATATTTTAATATATTATTAACTAAGTAATTATTTATCACTTTTATTATATTTATTGTATTATAAAGTAATATGCAATTTAGTCACGAGATATTGTTAAAATTTTTAGAAACTCACAAACACATTTTATTAAACAAAAAATTGTGATCGGTCATGAAGAGCTATTTTTCTAAACGTTATGAATCATAGAAGATTAAGTTCAGAAATAATTGTGGAATTTTATTAATCGAAATATGTTGCCAAAGCTCACAATAAATCGACATCTAAAAAAACTATAGCTTTGGTATGTTCTATAGTAATTTGGACAAAAACTAGAGCCTCTAGTGAAAAATGAATTAAGATCTATGTATTCCAAAAGCTTCTAATAATATAAATTCTATAATAGACACCAAAAAAATTACATAGTATATATAACATTTATTTTATCATGGATAAGGAACATTGCTAACCCTCTAGAAATAATCTTCACCTACTCCTCGTATCAAGGCATTCAACTAAGGAAGGACTTGGTCCATCTGTGAATGCTTTGGAGTGACAAAATGAGTGGAGGAGGGTGAGGAGCAAAAATTTGAGAATTATGTAGCTTTACCACTTCTAGTTGATTCTTAATCCAATCCAATTCATCCTTGAATTGATGTTGATGTTGAAACAATATATCCATTGTTATTGTGAGCTCAGTTGCTAGCTACTCAATTTAAATTTGTAGATGGAAAACAGAGTCATGGAAATCATCAAAGATCATATTAGAGACCAAGAGGGAGATTCCTCCCATACTTTCAGGCATTGTATGCCATGGATTTATTGGAGAAAAACTGAAATAGAGTGAAATACGAGAGGAAGAAAAATATGTCCAAACAGAGTTGTTTTGAGAGGCAATAGACACCCCGAACTATCATAGGTGACAAAAAAATGCGAAAAAACCCCCATCATCATAAAAAACATGGTCCTTCTCATGGAGCTAATATGAATTTGCTAACTTAGGAACTTGTCCTTCATAGCTAATGAGATCTACCAACCAAATCCATTTATTGTAGCATTCATGTGTGCTAATATTACAACCCGTGGAAACCATCGAGAGTAGGTACTATGCTAATTCTTCACTTGTTTCATCCATCATATGACATCTCATGAAATTAATTTTATCATGGGATGGGATGTGTGTATATGTGAGAGTTAATATGTACGAAGCCCTATGAACATGAGACTACTATATTGGCTAGAGAATTAGTGTTAGACTTGAGGTACTTGTGCACATGAAGGAAGTCCACAATGAAGAGGAGGAAATCCCAATTGAATATGCCTAAAGATTAATATTAGCTTTAAGGATATTGAGGGGTAGGGCATGTTATTAAGTGTCGAATCAGGTTCTTTTAATTGTCAATGACTTATAGAATGTCATGTTTTCTGGTGGTTTCTAGGTTCAATCCTTGAAGCAGTGAATGTGATTTCACTTGGTTTGTAGTGACTAGACCCAAAATCCAAGAAAATAAAGTATGAATTTTCCTCTAAGGCATATAACTACCCACATCCCATCCCCCATCACTAAAATTATGCCATGGTTCCACATTGAGGCTCCCTTTTAGTGGAGGACATACACTTCTTGCATCTTTAACTATATTTGAGAGTCTTTATCAAAAAGTGAAAACTCCAAGGAGGATTATGACCATAGGAAAAGGGTTAAGAAATCATTGAATCAAGCTTTTTTTGGAGGATCTAACAATTGCTTGTTAGAAAGTAAAATTTGTGATGTTGTGAGATGTTTTTCTAAGAATGACCTAGCTCTCAATGCTACTTCTATTAAATCACTTCGAAGATCATAAAAATCACTCTATTTCGTTCCAAATAGACTTTCCAATGAAAGTATTTTTGAAGGGTAACTATCCACTTTGGAATTGAATTTTAAAAGAAATAACTCAAGTAGAGCTTGGGCCAAGAATCAAAGAATTGGTTCACAAAGTAGGCCATTAGACTCGATAAGAAAGACCATGGATGGAATTTTTCCATACTGATTTTGAAAAATCACATTTGAAAAAAGGTTCGTTGATGTTTTAGAGCAGAGGTGACATAATGCACAAATTGAAGGCCCTTGCGTGCTCCTTCTGCTCATATTTTCTATGGTAAGAACCCTTTCCTAGGCTACGGTCTAGTAAAAATTTTGACCTTTATAAAACCATCCAAGTTCTACATCTTTGAAAATATGATTAATTATGGAGAGATTCCATTGGGATAGCATTGGAATTTGTATTCTTCGTTAACTCAATAAACAATATTCCCCCACCTTGTGTAGTGTTGATCTAAAATATGGCTAGGATCAAATCCTTTCAAATTTAAATGAATAATTTCAATATTGGGTTTGAGGTGGTTAGGCGTGTTTCCTAGGTTCCAATCGAGCCATTCTCTAGTTCTTGACCAATTTGAAATGTCAAAGAGATTATTTCTACCATCGTATGATAACTGTACTCTTAGTGGAAGGAACTTTGGATTGTTAGTTTAGGGGGCAGGGGTTTTGATTCTATTATCATCCCAAAGGTTGATTTTATTACTATATTTAGTGGCCCAAGTGATGCCAAGCATATATTAGGAGGAGTACTACCTATAAGAGTTTATATATTTGAGTGTCCCCCTTCATTGATGGGACTAGATCCAAGCAGCGAAGGCACTCTTCTTCAAAATAGCTTTTTACAAATGACCTTTTCCACTCATCTTAATTTCTTGAAAGAATCCTTGAAATTAACTTAGCACCAAATTCCATATTCATGAGCGAAGGATCTTTGATGTAATAGTCCTCCATGGATTTTTGGCGAATGAAATACAACCCAATTTACAAGATGATACCACTAGGTGTTAGATTTTCCTCCTTACCACAAAAACATGTATATCGCTTTTGTTGTTACTTTTCAAAAAAAAATATGAGCTAAGAAGTTTGAGAATTGATAAAGGAGGAGAGTTGAGAGAAGAAATTGAAGAAATACTAGGTGACCAGTGAGATTTAGCCACTAAGCGCCCAATTGACTAAATTTGTATTTCATCTTCTATAAGACATGAAGCATGATTAGATGGAAGGAAGCTATAATAGAAGAGCCCCACGCAATAAAATCATTCCACCGGTAAAATGAGAGTATGACATACCTATCTATACACACCAAACCCACCTTAAAAATAATTATAATTAATTTAGATATTCTACTCACATGATATCCCCTTGTTTATATTTTAATATTTGACACAATGTTGATCTCTATCCAATATCATTTTACAATACTTAGATAGAATTTTAAACTTTAATTTTTAACACGGCATTTTCCTACTCTATTTCTATTAAATTTATAATTTCCCATATACTTTCTAATTATGCTTTTCATTCAATGATTTTACTGTTGATATGCTAAACTATCTTTTCCCTCATAATCCCTATAAATCCTTCTAATCCACCATAATTCATAACTTCATTATAACTATAAGTGTATCTAATTAGGCTTATATAGTCCTTACATTCCTCATTAAAATTAATAAGAAGACTCA
>APFE030889146.1:0-25204 GCA_000404065.3 Pinus taeda | reverse complement strand
TTTCAAAGTCATAACCCAACATCTTTGTGACCCACTTTTGTTGCTCTTCAGAGGATAATCTTTGTTCTAAAAAGTATTTAAGGCTATCATGATCTGTTTTTACCTTGAAGTGTCTTCCCATTAGGTAGGGTCACCATTTCTTAAGTGCATGGAGTAATTCCAACATTTCCTTCTCATAAATATCTTTGTGTAAAAACTTTCCCTTGATTGGGCGACTTTCAAAAGAAATGGGTCTTTCATCTTGCATTAGAAAAGCACCAATTCCATTTCCTGAAGCATCACATTCCACAATAAAGGTTTTTGTGAAGTACGGTGTAGCTAAGATCGGTGCTTGGCAGATTGCCTCTTTAAGATGTTCAAAGGCCTTTGTTGCTTTCGGAGTCCATGAAAATGCATCTTTCTTCAATAATGTTGTTAGAGGTGCTGCTATTCTCCCATAATTCTTAACAAACTTGCGATAATACCCTGTCAACCCAGGAAATCGTCGCAGATGCTTTATGGATGTGGGAATTTTCCATTCCTTAATGGCTTTAATTTTGCTAGGGTCTACCTTAACTCCTTCATGAGATACAATATGACCCAAATATTCCACCTCCTGGACTCCAAAGAAACATTTGGATCTTTTTGCATATAATTGTTTCTCCTCCAATAGTTGTAGCACCTTGTCAACATGTTGAACATGATCCTCCCAAGACTTGTTGTAGATTAGTATATCATCAAAAAATACTAACACAAATTTTCTAAGGAATGGTTTGAAAATTGTATTCATCAAACTTTGAAATGTTGAAGGTGCATTGTAAGGCCAAAAGGCATGACCAAAAATTCATAATGACCCTCATGAGTTCTAAATGTTGTTTTTGGAATGTCTTCAATCTTCATTCTGATTTGATGATACCGTGAATGAAGATCCAACTTGGTGAAGTAAATTGATCCATGCAATTCATCCAGTAATTCATCAATGACAGGAATGGGGAACTTATCTTTAATAATGAGCTTGTTGAGCTCCCTATAATCCGGAAACATGTGCCATGATCCATCCTTCTTGTGCACCAATACTACTGGATCAGAGAAAGAACTTTGACTTGGTTGAATTATACCAGCCTCTAGCATTTCTGCAACCATACGTTCAATTTCACTCTTTTGGAGATAGGGATATATGTACAGCCTGATGTTTGGAGGAACACTTCCTGGAATCAGATGAATAGTATGATCATGATCACGCATAGGTGGGAGACCTTTGGGAGCCTCAAATACCTTGGAATGATTGTCCACGACTTTTTGGAGATCTGGATAAATAGATGATTCTGATGTGGAAACATCTAGCGAACATAATTGTGCAATTACACCTCTTTGCTCATTGAAACACATGGTCCCATATATATATATATGTGTGTGTGTGTGTGTGTGTGTGTGTGTGTGTGTGTGTGTATACTCAATTCCAAATAAAAAGACTTGTCAATAATAGATAATGTAGAAAAAAGAGAATATCTTAGTATATCTTGAAGAAAGAGGATTAAAATATCATGTTAAAACGATCCTTTGACTTAATTCTATTGGATACAAAATTATTATCTAGAAATGCAAAAAATAAAAATAAAAAATACCTATAGACATTGAAGGATACTCTAGAATTATACTATCCACACAATCTTCTCCTCCCTCATTATCTCTTCCTCAGTTACATGCACTATTATGAGAATTGAGTCATCAATGTTATAGCCAACAATTGCCAAGAATTTCTAACAGATGCTAGATAGTTCCAACACATGTTAGGCAAGCCAATACATGCCAAGTGATAAGGCATTCCAAGGTGTGCTAGTTGTTAGGGTGTGGTGCCAATGCATTGTAAAGAGTGTTAGGGAGTTCCAACAAACACAATGGAGCACTAGATTTAATTGCATGTAAATGAATGAACAAGTGTATGTAATAGGGAGTGTTACCCAGTTCTAAGTATGCTAAGAAGGGAGTGATAAGGTATGATAGGCAGTGCCAATGCATGTTAGAGTTATTGGGAACCATGTCGAGATGTACCAAATGACAAGGTGTGCAAATGTGTGTTAAGGAGTGTTCGTGGGTGATAGGGAAACATAAGGGAGCACTAGGCTGAAAAGCATGGAAATGGATGGATAAGATTGTGTGACAGTGAGTTTTAGTGAGTTTCAGGTGCGTTAAGGAGGGAGTGACATGGTATGTTAGGCAGTGTTAGGGCATGCTAGGGTGTCAGGAAGAATGTTTCCAAGATGTGCTAGGTTCTAAAGTGTGTCAATGCGTGCTAGGAAGTGTTACAAAGTGCCAGGGAAACAAAAGGGAGCACTAGGTCAAAATAATGCATGGAAATGAATGAATAATATTTTGTCACAAGAGGTGTAAGTGAGTTCTAGGTGTTCTACATATTCTGGGAAGTGATAAGGCATGCTAGAGTCTATGGAAACATGCCAAGATGTGCTAGGTGCTAGTGTGTGCCAATGCATGTTAGGGAGTTTTAGGGAGTGTTGCAAAAGCACAAGGGAGCACTAGTTTCAAATGCATGGAAATGAATGAATTCGAGTGCGTGATAGTGAGTCTCCGTGAATTGTAGCTATGTTAGGAAGGGAGTAACAAGGTATGCTAGGTAGTTCCAGGTAATCCTATAGTGCCAAGGTGACATGAAAATATTTTCCAGGTATTAAGGTGTGGAATGTGTGCCAGGGAGTGTTTGGGAGTGCCATGGAAACACAAGGGAGAACTATTTCAAACTGAATAGAAATAAAGGTTGAATGAGAGTGTGTGATACAGAGTATTAGTGAGTTTCAGATGTGTTAAGGAGGGAGTGACAAGGTTATATGCTAGGAAGTGCCAAGGCATGCCAGAGTGTTAGGGCATGTGAGGGAGTGCTAGGGTGTTCTAGGAAGTGCCAAAGCATGAAAGGGAATGCAGACGATGATAACACATGCTACAAAGTACCAAGGGATTGTTATGTGCCAAGTGCTATGGCATGTCAAGATGTAAGCTATGTTGCTCAATATTTTTATGCTCATGGTTGGACATGACCCTTGACTTGGTCACTTGTAACTTCTTATGTGGGATAAGTTGAAATTGTACATGAGTAGACTAAGATGAGTTATATTCAATTCTTAGGTGAACAAGGCATAGTCTAGGTGTAGTAACTGTAACTTGGTCATGTTATTGTAGTCGAGGCAAGACTTGGTTAGGTTCCCAAGTCCCTAAACAATTAAGGGTAGTTGTGAGGGGATGGAAACTAAGGAGTGCTGGGGCATTCCAAGGAATGAAAATACATGCTAGCACATGTCAGAAATTGTCAATTCATGTCGAGGTGTTTCAGGGAGTGACAGGGAATCAAAAGGGAGCACTAGGTCAAAATGCATGTAAGTGGACAAATAAAAGTGTGTTCCAAGGATTGTCATGTCTCAAGGACAAAGTATGTTAGGAGAAGTTTAGAATAGGACTTGTAGGAGTGGAACCTATGGGTACAATAGGGGGCTTGTCATATCAACTTTAGACAAAAGGAGACTTTGGGTTTGGCACAACATTTTTTTCCTATGACTTGTTTGGGTTCCCAAGTCATTAAAAAGGTAAGGCTATCTATGACTGCATGAAATCTAGGGATAGGGAAGGTGTGCGAGGGAATGCCACAAAGTACTAAGACATGCTACATAGCTTGAAGGAATGTTAAACATGCCAATACAAGCCAAATTCTGAGAGATGCCAAGATGTTGCAACTACCAAGGTATGGCACGAACGCTTGGTAGGGAGTGTTAGGGCCAAGTTCTATGGAAGCACAAGGGGCACTAGTTTCAAATGTACAGAGGTGAAGTTTCAATGAGTTCTAATTTTTCTAAGGAAGGAGTAACAAGGTATTATATGCAATACCAAGGCATGTTAGAGTGTTAGGGAAGCATACCAAGGTGCACCAAATAGTAAGGTGTGCCAATGCATGCTAAGGAGTGTTTGCAAGTTCCAAGGAATTGGCCAAGCTTTTGTAGTCAAGGCAAGACTTGGTTAGGTTTCCAACTATCAGAAAAAGTAAGATTAGTTGTGAGGGTGGGATAGCTAAGGAGTGTCATGGAATGCCACGGAATGAAAGGGCATGCTAATGCATGACATAAATGTGAATTCATGTTCAGGAGTGTTAGGGAGTGCCAAGGGAACACAATGGAAGAAATAGGTCAAAATTATTGGAAATAAATAAATAAGAGTGTGTGCCAAGGAGTGTTAGTGAATTCTAGCTGTCCCAAGGATCAAGTGTCTTAGGAGAAGTTCAGAATAGGATTTATAGGAGGGAATACTATGGTTATGAAATGGTATGGAAAAAGAAATTTCAGAGAGAGGGATACTTTGGGTTGGGTGTAACATTGTTTTTCTAATGAGTTGGTTATATTCCCGAGTTGCAAAAAGATTAAGGATGTCTATGAGGTCATGACAACTATGATGTGCCAAGGTGTTCAAGGGAATGTAAGGTTCCCAAGTGGTTGAAAAATGTAAGGATAATTGTGAGGGCATCAGTTCCAAGGTGTGATTCGAAATGCTAACATGTCTGAGATAGTGTGAAGGCATGTCAAAGATGCTAAGATGTGTCATGTGGTAAGGCATGCCAATATGTGCAAGAGTTTGACAATGCGTGACAATGAATGTTAACGAAACAAAAGGGAGAAAAAAGTTAAACTATAAGGAATTAACACATAATGGGGTTAATAAGTAATAAATTTATCTTGTCCATGAAAGACATGCTAGGCACACCAACAGTAGGTGCAAATAAGTGCCAAGTGCCAAATGTTAGTGAATTCTAAGTTCAAAATTTTCCTATGTTTCTTCTCATCTACTTTCCAAAACTTCGTCTCAAATAAATTCAATATTAAACCATTCTGAAGCATACCAAGTAATCTCAATGCATGCCAAACATGATAAGAGCTACCAAGCACCAACACGTGCCAAGTTCCAATGTGCATTAGAGAGTGTTATGCATGCTATGACTTTGTAGGGCATGTTGAAGAATGTAAAGTTGTGCTATAGAGTTCCAAAACATGTTCATGACTCTGAGGGAGTACCAGGACAACATAAGTGAGTATCATGTCCAAATTCATGAAAGTTAATGAATATGAGGGTGTGTGAAGGAGTGTCCGTAAGTACTATTTATGATGTTAAGGAGGGAGTGACAAGGTATGATAATCACGGCTAAGGCATGCTAGGGAATATAAGGGCAACTCATGAAGTGATAGAGTTTGATAGATAGTTCTAAGGTGTGCTAAGATGTGCCAAATAGTGTTAAGGCCTGCCAACACATGTCAGGTGCCAAGGCATGCTAGGATGTGTAGGGTGCCAAGGTATGCCAATATGTGTTGATGAGTGTCAAGGCAAAAAATGGAAAAACTGAGACAAAATTCAAGGAAATGAACACATAAGATGATTAGGGAGTCAATACTTTATCTTATTCAAAAGGGGCATACTAAGCACACTAATAATAGGTTCCAATACATGCCAAGTGCTAATGTATATCAATGCATGCTAAGGTGTTCCAAGGCATGCTAGGGACTATAGGGCATGTCAGCACATGCTACAAGAGTGTTATGATATGCTAGAGCATGTCTTAAAATATTGCTTGACTCTAAGCAGTATGGCCTTAGACACATAATGGAAAATTTCCACAACAGTGGTCTCAAATTGTTATGTTTTCACAAAAAGTATAAAAACAAGAACATATCATCATCAAAAACACATTGGAATCATCAATGGTGACGAATAGTTTTTGACCATCACCAAAAGTAATAAAAAGAGCATCAATGAGTTTCAATAAAAAAAAGTCACTAAAAGTGTCATTGAATATCACTTTCATGAAAAACCTTCAAGGACAATCAATATACATCACTTTTTTCAGGACTGTTAAAATATGTGACATTGGTGATGCATCTTAAAGTTTTGTCACATGCATGAGCCTTACCAATGACATTTTTTTGCTATATTCAAACTTTTAATTGAAGGGAGGAGGAGAAAATAACACTCTACTACTGGCTTGGATTAATAGCATATGTCTAACTGAACCTGTCAGAGAGAAATGTTTGGTGTAATTATTTTCTAACCACTCATAGAGATGCCTTAGGTGAAATTATTGTTTCATGTGATATCCCTCATATAGATGCCTTATGTGCAATTATTTTTTCCAAATTTTCTCTAAGAGACCTCCAAAAATATTACTTTCAAATTGCCATTAAAAAGTTAGTGTGCAACATTATGATTACAAGGAATCTCGTTCATAGGTAAGTATTCAATGTCTTAACTTTAAATAATGTTTGAAACAATTATCTATATAATATTAATATAAAGAAAATTAGTATTAATGTAAAACATTTAATTAAATATTTACCTAATCAGATTTATAATTTAATCTTATTGTATTTGTTTCTAAATATTCAGTAAGTCATCACCAAAAATATTGTTATCAAATTTCAATTAGAAATTTTATTGTATAAGCGTGGAGCATTATTATTGCAAGGAAGAAAGGTTCAACATTTTATTACTCGAGAATGGTCTTAACTACATGCCAATGTTAATGAATGGAGTCTAACTCATGGTAATTATTTAAGGAAGATATGGCCCCTGGAATAACTCACTAGTAGTGTATAAGGTACGAGATGCCTCTATGTATTTCGTAATTAACTTTTTTCTTGTTTAATTAGATCCAAGGAAGAAGAGATATTAACCAAGGAGAAGCAATTTTAATAATAATTATTATTTTAGATCAATTATTTTAGAAAAGTAATTGTAACATTTAGAATCATATTAATGATAAATTTAAATTTATTATATTATAGTAATAGGGGTGGTTAACTTAGTGCATTCATTTTGTTTATTTGATGTTTTAATACATTTTAGTGATGTTTTTACACTTGTCATAAATCTTGAGCAAATAAATTTTCACTTTATCTAATTATTATTTATATAATATCATTTTCATGAGAGTGACAACAATATGGTTTAGGTTTCTAGATGTGAGTGTAATAAGTATATTATTCCAACTTAAACCATAGGTTTACTGTTTTGAATAGAAGAACAAAATGAAATATAAGGATGCATATATAATTGAGAATATATTCCCAGTTTCACAAAAATTTGTAGAGCATAAGTATAATGAAATAGGCGATGCAATCATTAATCTTAAAAGTATGTGGCATGGAGCTATGAAAAACACATAAACCTCTAAAAAATATTGGTTTAGATGTTCGGGTATTTACTTAATCAGTAGATAATCCAACTAATCATTTTCTTTAAAATAAACTCAAATATATATGAGCATACCTTGTTTT
Source organism: Pinus taeda (assembly GCA_000404065.3). Lineage (NCBI taxonomy): Eukaryota > Viridiplantae > Streptophyta > Pinopsida > Pinales > Pinaceae > Pinus > Pinus taeda. Next base: position 17,906 of record APFE030889146.1, on the reverse strand, counting down.
GAAAATAGATTCCTTTCCAAACCAAATAATATTGGACCATTACTACGTTTAGAAAAATAATAGTATGTGAAACTTAAGTAATTTATTATGATATATGAGCATGCACCATCCCCAAAAAGCTTGGAACATAGTATGGAAATAATATTTTAGGAACAATTGAGACACGACATGTAAATTATTATGATTTTAGTTTTACTTTTCACTAAGGTGTCTCCTTTATTGGAATATCGATTGGTAGCAAAAAATGTATGCAAAAAATTGAGGAGCGATATTTTTCTATTATTATATTGTCTTGTGTTACTATTATTTATATTATATTTTTTTCCGGACGAAGGCGGGCGAATATGATACTCTACTATTGGCTAGGATGAACAATATCTTCCAAACCCAAACTCATAGAAAAATATGTTCGATGTAATTAATTCCTAACCCTTCACAGAGATACCTCAGGTGTAGCTACTATTTCATGTCCAACCTTTCATAGATATTCCCTAGGTGTAATTATTGTTTCCAAATTTTCATTACATGACCACTAAAAATATTACTTTCAAATTTCCATTAAAAATTTAGTATTCAAAATTATGATTTTCAGAGAATAATGTTCAGAGCTACATGCAAGATCTAACTTGAGTTGAAAGCTTCACATTTTGGAGGGAAGTATTCAATGTGTTAAAATTAAATAACATTTGAAATGTTTAGCCATATAATACAAACATAAAACTAACTAATATTAATATAAAGTATATCATTAATCAATTATCTAATTTACTTTATAGTTTATTACTATTGTATTTTTTTCCTAATATTCATTAAGCTGCAACAAATAATATTGTTCTCAATATTTTACAACAATTGTGTATTATATGTATAGAGCCTTATCACTGTGAAGTCGAAAGGTTCAACTTTATATTACTCAAGGATGGTCTTAACTACATGCTAATGTTAACAATTTTCAGGGAAAACTCCACCACGTGGAATGACCCGTTATTCGTCTATAAGGTGTCGTATCCCTCTGGGTTTTCAATCATTATCTTGTTTTCTTTTTCATTGCGTCTTAGGAAGATGATATATTAGCCACGAAGAATTAATTTTAATAATAATTATTATTGTATATCAACTATTTTAGAATAATAATTGTAATGTTTAAAATTATATTAATGATAATTTATAGTAATAGAGGTAGTTAAATTAGTACATTAATTTATATTAATTGATATTTTAATACATTTTAGTGATGTTTTTAGACTGTCAAAAATCTTAAGTGAATAAATTTCAATTCTATCTAATTATCATTTAGATAATAACAATTGTCTAGTAGTGAAATTAGTATGGTTTAGCTTTTTATATAGGACTGTAACTAGTATATTATTCCACATTAAACCATAGATTTAATTTTTGAATAAGAAGAAAAAATTGAAATATAGGGATGCATATATAATTGCTCATACATTGAAATTGTTACCAACTATTTATATGCTCTAAATGTTAGACTAATGTTAGATTATTTCCTTATTGAGTAGATAGTCTAAATCATCATTTCCTTAAAGAGAAAATCCATATATGAATGAGCATACCTTATTTTGAAAATAAATGGCATGCCATACCAAAAATTATTTGGGCATTTCTACATTTAGGAAAGTAATAATATGTTAAAGGTAAATAGCTTATTATAATATATGAGCATGTATCATCATCGAGAGGGTTTGAAGCAATTATGGAAATTAGTTTTGTTATAGTTCGACTTTATCACTAAGCTTTCACCTTTATCATAATATTCATTGGTATCAAAAAATGCATGCTAAAAATATTTGAGTGAGGATTTTCCAAACACTCTCTTGTAACTATTATTTATATTATATTTTTTCCTCAATGTATATCATTATGGGACCCCATATTAAAATCAACACCATGTTGTGCGACTTTATAATGAATGTGCTTTGGTCACTATGAATGCATCAACCATAGAATTGATCACCAACATTACAGAGAAAATAATAATGTAATAAAAAATTTAAATCATCCATGAAACAATATAAAAGTAAGGAATGGAGAGCGATTTATTTTCATTTGATTACCAATTGAATTGATATAAATAAAAAATGGACATGACACTCTGTAAATGAGTCAACATTGCAAAGGAAGTAATACAAAATTGTGATGTACAAACTTAAAAGCCCGAAATCTATTGCCAATACTAGACAAGAGAATACTTGAAGTTGTTTGACACAATTAGACTTGTTTTAGAAATAAGCAGAAAATTATATCATGACATATTGACTAGCAGAAGAAAACAAGCCATACAACTTATTATGTAGCTCATTTACCTTGATTTAGCGTAAATGCAAATAAAACTAATATTGAATCTTTAGCATAATGTAATTATATATTTATTCAAATAGATACATCAAATATCTATGTCAAAACATTAGCAACTCATAACGAAAGTGAAATAGAATTAGTAAGTGGAATACATTGCATGATTTTCAATTATATTTCATGGGTTGGTCAAACATAATGTTTTATAGGATCGTGCAAGAAGAAACCACACTATTACAATTGATGGTATGATATACAAGTCTTAAAAGATGTAGTTAAGGAAAGGTCAGTGGATTCAAACAACCTACATCAATGCACATTTACAAATGGTCAGATCCACAATTTTTTAGACCATATATATTGACTGAATTCAAAATATGATTAAGGAATTGTGTAAGTACGTAAAGTTTACAAATGAACTTATGAAATAGTTCAAGATATGTATATTAAAATCCTTATATAAATTTATATGAAGTAAAAAATATTTAGAAAATAGAGTTAGAGGTTCTTCATCCCTTCTCCATGATCACATTATCAAGAAAAATTATGTTGAGATTCTCAAATATTTGAAAGAAAGGGGAAAATGAAAAATATGGGTATGCCTTGTATGAATACCTCATGAAACCTATTTCAGTATTAATAGAAAAAAGTTGTTATATGTGGATAGACTTACTTTAATTCTTTCCTACCATGGATGTCATACCATTAATAATGAGACATCTAGAATAACAAAAAGAAACCCATAATGACCCTAAACTCCTGACATGAAGTGTAAAAGGAGTTGAACAAATAATGCACATTTGAAAGTCCCAAAGATAGTTCGACCCTTAACTTAAATTGGGTATGTATAGACTAAATGATGTAAATCAAATATACATGTCCAACATTTTGTAACTCACCAATAATGTAAAATAGAGTGCAAATGATTCACGTATTATTCACAACTTGATAGAATATATGTTTTCATAGGATCATATAATCTTGAGTCGTGCTATTAGAAAAGATAATGTGAGATCCAAGTATGAAAATATGCGACTAATGAAGAATACTTGTATTGAAGCAATGTAGACCAATGAAAATTTGGATAAGATTCAATGTATAGAATTATATATAGATTCGTCTTGAAGAAATAATACTTAAAGAAAAACTTGAAAGCTAAACATGGTCATTCTCCAATTTCCTAGATCTTTTGTTTGTATCAAAACATAATCCTTTTTAACATTAATAACATGGTTGTACTGAAATATTAAAAATACTAATTATCGCTAAGATGAAGTTATTTGACATGAGTAAGTTTACGAACAATAAGGAATTGGTGAATTTGAGCATTATAATATTTAGGAAAATGTGTGGGTTAAATGAATATAGGTTAAAATATAACAATGCCATATAATAAAAGTTAGACAACTTTTCCTCAAGGATACTTTCAAGGTCTATGAATATCTCTCACACTAAATATGAGTAATGCTTCCTAAAACTATTTTTGAATTATATAGAACAAATTCCAATCATGTCATAAATTCACATGGATGCTCTCTTTTAGATTTAGGTTACTCTATCTTCAATTTATATCACACATGTCCATAATCACGATTAGTATATAAATTTTCATATTAAGGAACCCCTTACCATTATCTTTGGTCTTGCAAAACCGAAAACTAAATTGAACACTTACAAAATACGCCTTCTTTTTTGAAAACGTGCGGTCAATTTAATCTTATAAAAAATACACCTTAAATCATATTCTCCACAAAAAATGAGAGCATCTCCATGATATTTTATGAAACACTCATGATTATTTATAGCACATAATGCAACACACAAAAAAGAAAGGGAATTATCCTTTTGATCATTTCTATTTTAATATCACAAAATGAAACATGTGAATTGGTAGAAAACAATTGTTGTTTATTTATTAAAGAACTAAAATCTATGCAACTTACCAATACCAAGATTCTCATATTGTAGTGAGGTTCTACAAAGAAAAAAGAAAATAGGTTTATCGTAATACTTTGAACCATTATTTGAAAACAAGATGTCACATACTAGTACTTTTGTTTATGATAATGGATTTAGTAACACTTCTATTACTAAAATCTTTCTTCCATATAATGCCAAAAAATTACTAAAATGATGATTTATAGTGATAACCCTTACTATTGAAAAGGAAATCCATAGAAACAAGGCTTTATCTCCCTATATAATGACTAAATATCCAATTGGCCTTCATTTTTAGAGTCCCAAGTTTTTACTAAGGGATTTGTCCAACTATCTCGAAAAAGGTTGTTTTCTAAGCTAATTTTTTTGCATTTTATAGAACCAAGGCTTTATGGAAATGATTTATCACATGGTTTTGATTCACAAGTTATTTGGTTTGAATATATATATATATTATATATATATTCATGATGTTAAATATATCTCACAATTTTAAAACTTTACAAGTTAAGAAAATAAAACAAAAATGACACTCAAACACTATTAGGAGTTGACTATATACTTACTAAATTTTGCATGTTACATGTAGATGTTCTTAATACTATATGATTTTGAGCAAAATATAAACATATATATAATTGTATATAAATTCATTTTTAATAAATAAATAAATAATAATATATAATAAAATTTGTAAGATATAGTATTGTACTAAATATTGAAAAAAATAAACACTAAATAAAATGAGAAAATACAATTAAATTTAAAAATAATTAAAGAAATTCAGAGTTAATAGATATTACATCATATTTGTTCTAAAAAAAATCAATAAAAATAATTAAATACATACAAATAAAATTAGTTATTTGTAACTTATTTGTATAAATAAAACAAAATAATATAAAATAATATAATTAAATTTAAAAACAAATATGAATAAATTAGTAACATAAATTAGTGATAAATTGTATGTTTTTTTTTAAACCAAAGATTAAAATATCATAAAAAATTAGTGATAAATCATGTTTCTTTTTTAAAACAAAGATTAAAAGATCTTTAAATTGAAAACAAATTGAGAAAGAGAATAAAACTCATTAAATTCAAAACAAATTTAGAAAAACGTGAAGATCTATAACTGACAAATTGACACATTTAGAAAAGCAATATAACATTTAACTGACTGGTAAAAAAATCATGGATAAAGCGAACCGTTGCAATACTATCCAGTTGGCAGAAAAGCATGCAAGAAGTTAGTGGTTGCTATCTGGTTTTAGATGCGAGTAATTTAATCCTATATTCGTTGAAAGGACGCGGAAGAATATATATATCAACTCTTATATCTCTTCTTTACATTATTTATAACGTTAACTCTTCCTCGACTTCCAGTGGAGCAGATCATAGGCAACCTGATCAATCCCTTCCGGTGGAGAAGTTCAATGGTTAATGAGCACTTCTCTTTTTGCCCTTCGATTTTCTGAGAAGCCCTTAATTTCTTCGGAAATAGTTCAGCAATTTTAATCTCTTCATGATCGGAGGCAAAGGGTAAAGGCAATCAAATCGTCCAGTGGAGAAGTTCAATGATTGATGATCACTTCTCTTTTTTCCCTTTCATTTTCTGAAAAACCCTTGATTTCTTTGGAAATAGTTTAGCAAGTTTAACCTCTTCCTCCATCTATGTTTTGTTGGGCATATTACTGTAGGTAGCCTCGGCTTCCGGTGGAGAAGATCAAAGGTAACCAGATCTTCCGGCGGAAAAGTTCAATGGTTAATGATTACTTGTCTTTTTTCCCTTTGATTTTCTGAGAAGCCCTTGATTTCTTTTAGTCTATAACCTTTCCATTGCAAATATTTACAGAATGGAAGAAGTAGGGAAATGCTCGTGGCTACAGATTCAAAAAATGAAATCGAGTTACTGGTATGTATGGATCTAGCTTCTCTTTCAACAAGTTACGCTGGATGCGACTCGTTTTCCTCAGCTCCATGTATCTATCTGCTGGTTTGAATTAATTTATTTTTGGATTGATAATGGATTTACTATGGCTTTCTATTCATTTAATTCATCTATCGTGTAAATTAATACTCTGTATTAGTTTTATTGTGAGCTTAACCCATCTGCCTCTCTTTAGGAATTAATCTGGGCATATTATTTTTTTATTTAATTAATATTTCTTTAATTTGTGGAGGTTTAATGTGCCTCTATTTCAATGAATTCAAAAGAGCTTACGAAATTTATGGATCTGCTTTAAATCTAGAACCATCTGTATTATCGAGTTACTGATCTGCATATGCTTGTAATTTAACTGGCTCTCTTTCATACAATTTCGAATGAATCAGTATCATGATTGCCTGAGCTTGGCTTGTGCCAGCAACGCCATCCTTGGCTTCTTGATGGCAATGTCGCCGAATTTCTGGGTTTATTTGATAATCCGTACTTGGATAGCATGCAATGGCGTAGGTTTATCGTCATTTGTTTTGGTGATGGAGCCCGTGGGTCCCTCCCGAAGAGGTCCAGTAGGCATGTCGCCATAGGGTAGCTCTCATCTCCACTCCCTTCGCCTTGTATTACCTCTTCGTTCTGACGGCAATGTCGCCTAATTCCTCGGTGTATTGAAGAAAGCACATGTGTAGCTTATATTCCTTTGGCCACCCCCGCTTCAGTAAGCATGTCGGTAACTTATACATCCCCGCTTCACGCCACCCCTGCTCCAGTGGGCATGTCGGCCTTCGACTCCTATTCCTTCGGCATAGGGTTGCTCTCTTCTCCATTCCCTCCGCCTTGTATTGCCTCCTCGTTCCAAAGAGAGCGTCTCACGCGTATCCAAGATGAGAATAACCCTCCTTTCGAACTTGTCGACCATAATTGCTTTAAGAGAATATGCAGGAAACTCTCCAATTCCATTAAGGAAAACGCTCAGATATAAATTGCAAGCTAGCCATATCTATCCCATCGCGAAAGCCAGCTAGTCCTGAGCGTAAAGGGCGCCTTGAAAACGTCCACAAGGCTTCTGATGAATCGCCAGCGTCATTGGCATCTTTTAGGTCCCCGTCCAAGACCAACGAAACTCCAGCTGGTATTGACTTCCGGTTCTTGGACGATAACACTACTGGACCCCTTCTGGAGGGACCCATGGGCTCTGTTTCCAAAACAAAGGACGATAGACAGAGTATCAAATAAACCAAGAAATTAGGCGACATTTCCGTCAAGAAGCTGAGGATGGCGGCAAGCTCAGCACTCCCTTGGAATTTCGAATGAATCACTATCATGATTTGATAAACAACGAGTTTAGTCGTATTCGTATTCGTATTTATCGCTGACATCTCCATTTGAGGACACCTAATATTTAAAGTTGAAAGTCGCATGCCTATGTGCGTATAGAATTTCCTTTTTGAGGTTGCTTTCATTGTTTTCACAGTCATAGTCTTTTTTGGAAGTAAAATCGATAAGCGTTTTTTCACCTCCAATTCCATTGTTTTCCGAATCATATATATACACAATGTTTCAATTTATTTCAATGTATGTTTTTTCAGTAATTTAAGTGAGCCAAAATTTGATACATGTAAATGATAGTATCTTTTTTATGAAAATATTTTGAATAACCTATAAAATTTATATTTCAATAATTCATATTTTTTCAATAAATATTTATTTAATTTTTTATACAGTTTTATTTACTAAAATAAGAAATAAGGAATTTTATTTTTCCTTAATTGATATAAAATTGTCTTTTTTAAAAGTGTGCTCTCAATAAAGTAAATTGTCTTTTTATAATTTCCTAAACATTAATATATTTCATATGATTTATTTTTATATTTTTTAATAATATAATATATAAATTTTATAGTAGTGATTTTGTTTTTTAAAGTGTTTTCTTTTTTATAAATTTATTAATTAATTACTTAACTGAACCATATTTTTATATATGTTTTAGTTGTATATTGAAAAATTATTTTTATTATAGAATTTATATTATGTAAATATGTTTTCAATAAACATAAATTTCTATTTTGTAACTTTCTTAATAAATCCGTTACTTATGTTTACTACTTTTTTATGTGAAGTTCTTTCACTTTCATGCATGATGTATATTTATAATATACATTGAGATTTAGGGTCTAGGTTTGGCTAGTTTAGTGTAGGTTAGGCTAGAGTGGGGTGGGATAGGCTAGGTAAGGCTAGACTATTTAGGCTAGGCTAGGCCAAGTTAGTTTAGCTTAGACTAGGCTACTTTATGCCAGAGTAGGATAGGCTTGCTTAGTTTAAGCTAGGCTAGGCTAGGTTAGGCCAAGCTAGGCTAGGCTAGGTTAGTCCAAGCTAGTTTAAACTAAGCTAGGAAAGCTTAGTTCAAGCTAGTGTATGTCAAACTAGGCTAAGCTACTTTAGGCCATGCTAGGCTAGGTTAATTTAAGTTATGCTAGGCTAGGCTAGGCTATGATACGATAGGCTAGGCTATCTTAGGTTAGGCTAGATAATCTAGTTTAGGATAAAGTTAGGTGAGGCTAGTTTATGATAAGCTACTTAAGGTTATGCCAGGGTAGGCTAGATTAAGGTAGGATAAAGTCGGCTAGGGTAGGCTTGGATAAGCTAGGCTTAGGATAGGCTACGCTAGGCTAGGTTATGCTAGGGTAGGGTAGTCTAGGTAGGGTAGGATAAGGTAGGGTAGGGTAAGGTAGCCTAGGTAAGCTAGGTAGGTTAGGCTAGGCTAGGCTAGGTAGGCTAGGTAGGGTAGGATAGGTAGGCTAGGATAGGTTTTGCTAGGTGAGGTAGACTTGGCTAGGCTAGGTGGGGTTGGCCAGGCTAGGGTATGGTAGGTTAGGTTAGGTTTAGGTTAGGTTAGGCTAGGCTAGGGTAGGTTAGGCTAGGCTAGGCTAGGCTAGGTACACTAGGCTAGGCTACGGTAGGTAAAGGTAGGCTAGGCTAGGCTATGGTAGGCTAGGGTAGGTTAGGGAGGCTTGGTAAGGGTACGATATGCTAGGGTAAGGTAGGGTACGCTATGTTATGGGAGGGTAGGGTAGGGTAGTCTAGGGTAGGGTAGGCTAGATAAGCTAGGGTAGGCTAGGACAAGTTGGGTTATGGTAGGCTAGGTAGGGTAGGCTAGGGTATGTTAGCGTAGGCTATGCTCGGGTACGCTCGGCTAGGTTATTTTGAGCTAGGGAAGGCTAATTAGGTTAGGTAGGCTAAGCATGCTAGGGTAGGGTAGGGTAGGCCATGGTCGATTAGGGTAGGTTAGGCTAGGCAAGGCTAGGCTATGGTAGGGTGGGTTATGCTAGCTAGGCAAAGTTTTGGTAGGATATGATAGGCAAGGCTAGGCTAGGCTTAGGTAGGTTAGGATACCCTAGGCTAGGATAGGTTAGGCCAGGGTAGAGTAGGCTAGGCTAGGGAGGGTAGGCTAGAGTACGATATGCTACCGTAGGCTAGGCTAGCATAAGCTAGACTAGGGTAGGTTAGGCTAGGCTAGGCTAGGTTAGGCTAAGGTATGCTAGGTTAGGGTAGGTTGGGATAGGCTTGGGTTAAGTAGGCTGGGATAAGCTTAGGATAGTGTCGGCTAGGCTAGGTTTTCTTAGCGTAGCCTAGGTAGGCTAGGATAGGCTACATTATGCTAGGCTAGGTAGGTTAGGCTAGGCTAGGCTAGGTAGTCTAGGGTATGGTAGGCTAGGCTGGGTTAGGATAGGTAGCCTAGGGTAGGGTAGGCTACGATAGGCTTTGGTACGTGAGCCTAGTCTAGATTAGGCTAGAAGAGATTAGTCTAGATTAGGCTAGGCTAGATTAGAGTAGGCTAGACTAGCTTAGCGTAGATTAGGCTAGGCTAGATTAGCCTATATTAGGTTAGATTAGGCTATGCTAGGCTAGGCTAAGTTAGGTTAGGATAAGCTAGATTATGCTAGGCTAGATTAAGCTAGATTAGGCTAGACTAGGCTAGGATAGATTAGGCTATGTTATATTTGGCTAGATTAAGTTAGGATAGGCTTGGTTGTATTAAGCTAGGCTAGATTGGGGTGGGTTAGATTAGGTGAGGCTAGGCTATGGTAGACTAGATTAGGCAAGATAAGGCAAGATTAGGCAAGATTAGGCTAGATTAGGCTAGGCTAAGCTAGATTAGGCCATGCTAGGCTTGTCTAGGCTAGGCCACGCTAGACTAGATTAGGCAAGATAAGGCAAGATTAGGCTAGATTAGGCTAGGCTAAGCTACATTAGGCCATGCTAGGCTTGTCTAGGCTAGATTAAGTTAGCCTAGATTAGGCTAAGTTAGGTTAAACTAGATTGGGCTAGGTTAGGCTAGGCTAGGCTAGGCTAGGTTACACTAGATTAGGCTAGGCTATATTAGATTAGGCTAGATTAGGCTAGGCTAGGTTAGGATGGATTAGGCTAGATTAGTCTTCGCTAGATTAGGATAGACTAGATTAGAATAGATTAGGCTACATTAGGCTAGATTATATTAGATTCGGGTAGACTATCCTAGCCTAGCCTAGCTTAGCCTAGACTAGACTAGACTAGACTAGACTAGCCTAGACTAGACTAGACTAGCCTAGCCTAGCCTAGACTAGGATAGCCTAGCCTAGCCTAGTCTAGACTGGACTAACCTAGTCTACATTGATCTAGACTAAGAATATTTAGGCAAGTTTAGGCTAGCCTAGGTTAGGCTAGCTTAGCTTAGGTTACGCTTTCTTATGCTAGGTTAGCATATATAGTTTAGGCTAGACTAGGCTAAGCTAGTTTATGTAAATCTAGTTAGGAGTAGGTTAGGATAAAGCTAAGAAAACTAGTTGGGAAACATTATTTTATGCTAGATTAGGCTACAACTCACTAGATTAGGCTAGGTTAGGCTACACCTTGCTAGATTAGGTTAAGTAAGGCTACGATAAGCTATTTTAGGCCATGCTCTGGTAGGATATAGGTTATGCTACAATAGGCTAGGTTAACATAATTTTGGCTATCGTAGGCTATGCTTTGCTAGAGTAGGCTAGACTAGGCAAGAGTAGGGTAGGGTAGGCTAGGCTAGGCTATTTTATGCTAGGCTAGGCTATGCTAGTTGAGGATAGGCTAAGCTAGGCTTGTTTAGGCTAGTTTAGGCTAGCATATGCAAGACTAGGCTAGTCCACGCTAGTTTATGCTAGGTTAGGAAAGGCATGTCGAGTTTAGGCTAGCGGAAGCAAGTCTAGTTTATATTAAGCTAGGATAGGCTAAGCTAGGTTAGGCGAGGACAGTCGAGGTTAGGCTAGGTAGTTTAGGCTATGATAGGTTAGGTTAGGCTAGGCTAGACTAGTTTAGGATATGTTAAGCTAGGCTAGACTAGGTTATGCTAGGCTATGCTAGATTAAGATAAGCTAGGCTAGGCTAGGCTAGATCCAGCTAGGCTATGCTAGGCTAGGCTACGCTATTCTAGTTTACACTAGGATAGTTTGAGTGAGGATATACTCTTTTACACTAGGCTAGGTTAGCCTAATTTTGCTAGGCTAGGCTAGTTTAAGCTAGGATAGTTTGAGCAAGGCTAGGCTAGGTTACACTAGGATAGGTCAGGCTAGGCTATACTAGTTTAGGCTTGTCTCATTTACGCTAGGTTAGTATAGGCTAGGGTAGGCTTGTCAAGGTTGAGCTAGGCTAGTTTAGGCTAGGTTAGCCTATGTTAGGACAAGCTAAGTTAGGTTAGGGTAGTTTAGTCTACATTAGGCTATGTTATCCTACTTTAGGGTAGTATGGACTAGTCTAGTTTAAATAAGGTTAGGTTAGGCGAGTTTAGGCTAGGCTAGGCTAGTTTAGGTTATATTAGGTTAGTTTAAGCTAGCTTAGGTTAGGCTAGGATAGTCTATGCTAGTTTAGGCTAGGTTAAGTTAGGCAAGCATATCGTAGCCTAAGGTATGTTAGGCTAGGCTAGGTTAGGCTAGGCTAGGCTAAGCTATTTTATGGAAATCTAGGTTATGCCATGCTATCTTAGGCTAGGTCAACCTAGGCTAGGCTAGGGCAGGATAGGGAAGGCTAGTTTATCTTGGGGTAGGTTAAGCTAGTTTATGCTTGGGTAGGGCATGGTAGGGAAGGCCAGAATAGGCTAGTTCAACTTAAGATATGTTATGCTAGCATAGGCCATGCTAGGCTAGGATAAACTGGGCTAAAATAGTCTAGGGTATGTTAGGCTAGGGGACAGTATGGTATGCTTGGCCAGTGTAGATTAGGCTACAGTAGTCTAGGCTAAGCTAGGCTAGGCTTGTGTAGGATAGGTTAGCCTATGCTAGGCTAGCAAAAACTAGGCTAGTGCAAGCTAGGCTAGTACAAGCTAGGCTATGTTAGGCTAGGCTAGTTTAGGTTGGGATAGGATGAGTTAATAAAGCTAGGCTATCATAGACTAGGCTAAACAAGGCTAGGCTAGGATAAGGTTATGCTATGGTATGCTATCATATGCTTGGATAGTGTAGGTTAGGCTAGGGTAGGCTAGGCTAGGATATGTTATTTTAGGCTAGGTTAGGCTATGCTAGTTTAGGATAGGCCAGGCTAGGCTTGTTTAGGTTAGTTAGGCTAGCTTAGGCCAAGTTAGGCTAGTCTATACAAGGCTAGTCTAGTTTAGGCTACCGTAGGCTAGTATAGTTTATGTTACGCTAACTTACACTATAAGGTAGGTTTGGAGAGGTTAGGCTAGGCTAGTTTAGGCTGTGATAGTATATGATAGGTTAGGCTAGGTTATGCTAGAAAAGTTTAGGTTAGGTTAAGCTAGGCTAGGCTAGGTTATGCTAGGCTAACATAGCTTAAGATAGGCTACGCTAGGCTAGGCTATTTTCAACTAGTCTATGCTAGGGTAGGCTAGGCTTTGCTAGTTTAAACTAGGATAGTTTGGGAAAGGCTAGACTAGTTTAGACTAGGCTAGGTTATGCTAATTTATGCTAGGCTAGGCTAGGCTACGCTAGTTTAAGCAAGGATAGTTTGGGCGAGGCTAGGCTAGGTTACACTAGGAGAGGTCAGGCTAGTTTAGGCTTGTCTCATTTAGGCTAGGTTAGTCTAGGCTAGGGTAGGTTTTTCGAGGTTAGGCTACGATAATTTAGGCTAGGTTAGCCCAGTTTAGGCTAGTCTAAGTTAGGTTACTATCGGCTAGGTTATCCTAGGTTAGGCTAGTTTGGGCTAGTCTAGTTTAGGTAAGTGTAGTCTAGGCTAGTTTAGGTTAGATTACATTAGTTTAATTTAGTTTAGGTTAGGCTATGATAGTGTAAGCTTGTTTAGGTTAGGCTAGGATATGGTAGGCTATGGTGTGTTAGGATAGGCTAGTTTATGCTATGGTAGGCTAGTTTAGGCTATGTTATCAGAGGCCATGACAACCTAGGCTAGGGTAGGCTTGGGTAAGTCAGGCTCGACTAGTGTTGTCTAGTTTATGTTGGGGTAGGTCAAGCTAGTTTAGGCTAGGGTAGGGTAGGGTAGGGTAGGGTAGGTTAGTCCAGGTTAGTTTAACTTAAGATATGTTATGCAAGCACATGCCACATTAGGCTATGATAAAGTATGCTAAAGTAGGCTAGGATAGGTTAGGATAGGGGTGGTATGGTATACTTGGCCATTATAGGTTAGGCTAGGCTAGGCTAAGCAAGGAAAGTGTAGCATAGGGTAGTTTGTGCTATGCCTGTACAAGCTAGGCTATGTTAGGCTAGGATAGCTAAGGTTGGGATAGGATGGGATAGGAAAGATAGCCTATGATAGACTAGGCTAATCTAGGTTAGGCTAGGATAAGGTTATGCTAGGGTATGCTATGGTATGCTTGGATAATGTAGGTTAGGCTAGGGTAGTTTAGGCTAGGATATGATAGGCTAGGCTAGGATAGTGTAGGTTAGGGTAGCCAAGGCTAGGTCGTGTTAGGCTAGGCTAGTTTAAGCTATGATATGTTGGACTAGGAAATATAAGCTAGGATGGACTAGTTTAGGCTAAGTTAATGTAGGATAGGATAAGTTATGTTAGACTAGGATAAGCTAGTGTAGCTTGAGTTTTGCTAGGGTAGACTAGCCTAGACTAAGATATAGGTTAAGCTAGTGTAGTTTAGGTTAGGGTGGGATAGTTTAAGCTAGGTAGGATAATTTAGGTTAGGCTAGGCTAGGTTGGGCAAGTTTAAGCTAGTCTAGGCTAGGATAGGCTATTTTAGGGTAAGTGATGGTAGGGTAGTGTATGATATGTTAGGATAGTTTAGGCTAGGCTAGGCTAGTTTACACTAGGCTGGAGTAGTCTAGTTATTGCTAGGCCAAGAATGGCTAGCCTAGTTTAGGCTAGGCTAGACTAGGATAGTGTGGGATAGGTTAGGTTAGGCTATGTTAGGCTAGGATAGTTTAGGCTAGGCTAGTTTATCCTAGACTAATTTTCTCTAGGTTAGGCTAGGCTAGGCTAAGTTATTATAGGAAAGGCTATTTTAGTCTAATCTAGCTAGGCTAGGTTTGTTTAGGCTAAGCTAGTTTTGGCTAGCTACATTACTTTAGGGTAGGCTAGTCTAGGCTATGCTAGTTCATGCTACGCCATGTTGGGCTAGTTTATTGTGGGTTATCTTAGGCTACTTTACTCTATTTAGGTTAGTTTCAGCTAGGTTATGTTATGCTTGTTTATGCTAGGCTAATTTAGGATAGGTTAGATTAGGCTAGTTTAGTTTGGCTTAGGTAAAGGTAGGGTACTCCATGTTAAGTAGGCTACGGTAGGGTAAGCTACACTAGGTCATGTTAGGTTAGTTTAGGCTAGGCTAGGCTCGACATGGAAAGGCAAGTCTAGGATATGATATGATAAGTTAGGCTAGGATAGGCGACAATCCTTATCTCAATTGCAGCTTCTCATTCCATACTTATGTGGTTATTTGGGCCCACCTCTCCATCTCGGCTTATAAAGGCGGACATTGAAGTTTGTTATCAGAATTGTTTATCGTATAAATGGTTTCTTGTAGCCGAAAGTTTACCTCTAACATCTGTCATTGTCTCCACGTCGTCTATTGGGAACTCGAGGCATGGAAATCAATTCAACATACCATGCTACATCGACCCACAATGATACCTATCCAAAGCAATAAATGCACACTCAAATAGTTAATGCATTATAATTTAGGTGAACAAATAGTTATTGTACTCCATAGAGTAGTTGGCCTTAACACTAACGGTAAGTAAATTTATTTATAATTATTAGAATTTTTATACGAATGATTTGTATTGGTAATTCAATCTTTTTATAATTATTCGAATTTTAATAAGGATGATTTGTATTGATTTAGGGTACGTTAATTTAAAAAATTCTATAAAATTAATATTAGAGAAATAAGTTCAATAATAATTATTTTAGAAATTGAAATTAAATAATTTTTTATATTTTAAATTAATAAAAACTTTTGAATTTAAAAGAGTTATAGTATATGAATATCTTTTTTTTTTTAATATTAAATTTGATTTTTTTTCAATTTTCTAAATAAAAAATAATGTTGATCATAATTAAAAAGAAAAATAAACATATTTATTTGGTTTGTGTTTTTTTTAATTAAATACATTATTAAATATCAATAATCTCACTTTCATTGTGTTTATTGGATTTTTTTGTTGACATTATAACTGAAAAGATGTGGCAAGAATATTTCACTATCACTCTCAACCATAAAAAAGGACATAGTCTAACTAATAGATGAAATGACCATTTTCTGAGATATCAATACATATGTTGAGATGTTATGTTGATGTATACACTAGGTATATGTATGGTATATATACAAGTATATATACCAACTAGAACAAAATGTATATGCATATCATCATGTATTTATTCATAGATTAGAACCTTTATAGACCCATTTTCAATGATTCTAGCCACACTATCCACCAAAATACATGACCATTGAACAAACTTGACTAGACAATGACCTATTATATTAGGCCATGTCAAATTGAGCACATATATAAATTGAGATATTGTTATAATTTGATGTATTGACATACTGATATTGATGTGTTGTATATATATATATATATATATGCTTCTATGAGTTCATTCAAAGATTACACCATGGATGTCCAATATTCACTATTCTTTCGACCTCTCTCCTACCTAAGTTATTGGCCATAAGAGAAGCACAAAAACTAATTACAAATTGTCAGAATTAACTAAGAACCCAAAAATACAAAGACCATAATGTCCAAAAGACCACTAAGAAAAATACAACCCACATAAACCAAAGTGTAGGAGGATTAACTAGATGGTTACCAAGTGAATTTAGATTCCTCGATTCCCTGTGGACATGGAATTCTAAATGAGCCAATCTCCCAACCATGTATTTAATTATCTTTGATATTCTCCTCTATCCCACCAAAGTGAAGCCAAATGATCCTACATATTTCATTGATTGTGCCACATATCATTCATGAAAATTATGACTTAATTACGATCATCATGACAATTTTGGCCCAGTTATTCTAGGAGAAGGGTGACATGCCACAACTAGTACTTCAAGGTGCCAAAAGGTGCAGGAAGAACTACATGACCAAGAGAAGGGTCAGATTATGGGCCACCTCCTCTAACTCTGCTTCCATTCCTCCTTCTCCCTCCATCTCCATAGCTTCCCACAATGTTCACAACTCTCTACCCTCTTTGTCCTATCCCTTTCCCTACTCTATCACGTTTCTTGTACATTTTCAAACCAGCCCCATCATATTGATACCAACACCTTACCTTTATTATTACATGAAGATCTGACAATTCCTCCAAGCCCTAGTACCTGATAGTGAATTTTTGGAAAAGCAAATTCCATACCTCTGTTAAGAAAGGCAACCGCCAGCAAGATTTGTTACCTTTATTTGTCGAATTTATTTCACAGGATGGCAATGTACTCTTCCCCGTAATGACTTCGTCACCAACCAAATTAATAAAACAACACCTAGAACAGAAGTGTTGATTGAGCTATGAATACAAATGATAGTATGGGGTCTACAATAATCAACACTAGGATGAGGAATCCTGCTCGTAGGATAATTGCATAAACTTAAATACACATGGAAAAGAACATTGGGCTCCCTACGCATACTACCACATTAACCCCTATCTCTACTCTCAAATGGAGGGCCTTGAAGCCAAACCAAACTCCCATGTAACCAACTCAAACCTCGGGGACCAAGCATATTATTTTTCCCCTCAATTGCAACAACAATTGACCTTGTCGCCTCCAAAACGAAAGCTTCCCTCAACAGATAATGGGAGCTCAAGATGTAAACAAAGCTAAATGAATCCACCTCCAACAAAGGAAAAGAACTACACTATGAAGGCCAAAGAAAAAACCAAGGAAGCTTACCAAATTAATTGATACAGAATACTAGCTTAGAAATGCCCCACCAGTTGTTGAATTTAAAGTGTCCTTTCCTCACTCTGAAGTTTTCTAGTGGAAGCATGAACCCATGCTATTACCCTCACTAAGGTCCCAAACTTGGTACACCTAGCCTCCAAAAATATGACAAGGAAATCCCCACTTGCATACAAAAATCTTTATTACAGAGTACCATAATGTAAGGATCATGTACATGTTAGTGACCTGCACAAACTCTTCACATCCTTTGCCGCCATCACAACCATCCATACCCAAGCTTGCAAATAGAAACATTAATCCCGCCATCCCACATATAAGCCTACCACCAAGATCTCAAAACTTCCATGTGTTATGTTATGCATGTTTCCCATACAC
>APFE030889140.1:0-12813 GCA_000404065.3 Pinus taeda | reverse complement strand
AGGATTAAATCTATCCTCTTCTTCCATGCAAGGAAATTTGATGATCCAACCAATTTATTGCTTTCCTTGTAGAATGAAGTCATTTTGATAGTAGATTCATACATAGATATAAAGATACTTACTTGTCAAGTGAAGATGTTTCTTTGATGATGATATCTTCAACTTGATGTCTTTCTTGATGATGATTGATGATGTTTGCTTCCTTGAAGATGACAATACTTCTTCTTCTAGAGATGTCTTTCTTCAAATATGCTTGAAATGTGATCCTCTCTTCAAAGATAAGGAGATCATCTTGATTTCTTTGATGATAATGGCAATGCCTCTTTTTGCTTCCTTGGGATGTGGAAGTGTAGAATATGGAGACTTCAAGATGCTTCAAATGTGTAGTCCTTCTTTCTTTGAGTGGAGTTAGGGTCCTTGAGGTCTTCTTCTCCTTGTGATGATGTGTACTCCTCCTTGATGCTCCTTAGTCTTTTTCAATGATTTCCTTGTGCTCGGCCTTTATGCATCTTTCTTCAATGATGTGATCTTCAAGTTGCCTCTTCTTGACTTGTCACCTTAGCTTTGCAACCATGTTGAGAAACCTAGGGGCAGCTAGATTAGGTGATTTCTCTTAGTTTGATAATTGCTTGTGATGTATTTTTACTTAACTTGATTGGCTTCTTCTTTCACTTGATTATAATTAGTGTTCTTATCATCAAACAACTACCAAATAATAAAGAACAATGAGACAAGAGGACACAAGATAAAGGTTATTAGCTAGGGCCAAAACCTCTCCTCTTGAGAGGAAAACCCACAAGAAATCTTCTCTTCTTATAGAATGTCAAATGACGAATTCCAAGACCTATGACCCTTGACCAAGATCCCTCCAAGACCAAGTCAAACTTCTCCTTGAAGTACTTCTTTCTCACAAAGTCAACCCAAGTCAAACTTTGCCTTATAGCAGCTTCCACTTTTCTTTTGACCAAGATTTTGGACCAGCAAATTTGACTGTAATTTCGGCCTGCATTTTTCGGCCTCCTGCAATGATTGCTACTTTGCACGTGTGAGAGGTTTAGGGCACAATTAAGAGGCTTCTCTCCTTCGCTTTGCTTGGACTTTTCTTCTCATGAGTTTGCGTTGCAAGAGTGATCTTTTGATGCTAGATTTTGGCTTCTTTTAAGGTCTACAATTTTCACTTTGGAAACCCTAGCTGCAGTTCACATGTGTGAGAGATATTGGCCCTAAAACATTCTTCTTAGCTTCGATTTTTCTCCTCCTTGGATTCTCCTCTTCTTTGCTCCTTCTAGGTCTTTTTCTTCCTTTTAGATTGAACCTCTTGTGAGCTGGATTGATGCCTTTTAAATGAGGTCGATGCATCCTTATACATAGTCTTCCTTGGAGGTCGAATAGCTGTCCATGAGGCCGACTTGATGCTGCTTGTAGGCCGACTTGTTCTTTGCATGATAACAAGCTCTTGGAGGGTCTTTTATGACTCAAATAATTTTTTGTTACATAATATATGATGCCCAAATGGGTCTTCAACATATTATAATGACTTTTATGACTTGCTGACTCAAAGACAAGCTCTAGAAGCACTCAATGGGTGCTTGACCTATAAATCGAATAACCTTGAGCATGAAACCCATGCCTCAAGAATGACAATAATAAGTTTATTTTTCTCTCTACATTAAATACATAAAATCATGATTACATATGTCATTATGAAGACCGAACCTAGTTACATATTTCAACAGTTCCAACCGCGTCCACGCTGAACAAAGCTCCACTGCTGCCATTTTCTTCAAGCTTTGCCACCCTGATATCCAAGGCTGTCATCTCAACCCGGATTTCAGCCTTAAATTGCTCCAACTTTCCCTGTAATAATTCATACTTGGTGTTCTTAAGCAGTTGATAAGATTTTCGCTCATGCTCCTCCATAGTGTTCTGTTGAAGGGTAGTTAGCAACCATTGAACCGATTCTAGCAACCTTGCCAACAGCCTATTGGTTTTAACCTGCTCATCCTCATGTAACTGGTCTCCCAAGTTTTCCATTGCCGGACTGTAATACTCCTTGTATTGGGCTTCAAAGGGGGAAGGCCAAGCGCTCAATAGCAGCGCGGTATGGGACAGGAGCACAACAGAAAGCCATATATATGCATGCCTCCTCCATAAATGCCTCCCTGGATCATTCAAATACAAAATTACTAAATCCATGCTTGGATCTTAATCAGCTGTGAGGGATGTAAGTTGTATGATATGGAGGGATAAAAGTATTAACATCGATCTGTAGAGAAGTGAATGCGTGATCAGAGATGAGGCTCTACACACTTGTGTTAACATTTTCCAACCTTGCTGCATTGAAGCCTTGTGCCATTTGTTCTCCCATTTCATTACCTTAGGTCACCGGATGTTAATGCAATTTAGACAGGGGTTCGTTCCCTCCATGTTGTGTGGCCAAAAAATTAATGAGTGCCCCGATCCTTAAAAATATGTGTCGGCTTTTGAGCTATTAACCATATGTTTGATGATAGAGGTGTGTGGACGAGATCCACCATGAAGATTGGTTCAATTATTTGGCTGGAAGGGCCATTATATTTTTTATATAAGCGATAATGATTGAGTTTGTTGATCATGGAATGGGTGTGTTGCAAAGCCTCCCATGTTCCAATTCTAATTTCCCTTGCTCCAATAGAAATCCCTTGTTGGCCAATGAATCTGCCATTGTGTTCAGTTGTCTACACATGAAAGAATTCAATTTGCTTGAATTGCATTCTTTGCAAAATGATCCTCTGCAGGATGGGGGAAGAAGCTATGCTTTGCAATCCTTTAGCTTTCCACGTCTGGCGTATTACAATCATGGAGTCTCCAAACACTGTTATTTTGGTTATTTTCTTTGCCGATGCGATTTCGAGTCCCTGCCAAAGTGCAAGGTATTCAGCTTGGTTATTGGTTGCCATTCGCAACCCGAAGTGTATTGAGTCTCTATTTGTTCATCGGGGCATAGGATAACCCCTCCCACTCCTGCCACCCCTTGGTGTGGTAATCTTAAAACAAACTTGAAAATGGATTTTCTAGAAATCCTTGGTCCTGAGCATGAATGTTTTAGTGTGAGTTGTCTTATTTCTCTACGATTAAATCTGATGTTTGTTTTGTGATATTTATTATGAATATATACTAAGGATGTGCCAAAAGTACTTGTGGTAGAAGGTAACAGAGTCCAAAGTCTGTAGGCATATTGGTTCCCAGATCATTGGTAACAGAGCTGCGGAGTGGACTCAACAGGACATATTGTGACTTTAGAACAAATCCAGTGCCATAAATATCTTCATTTATTTCCTTGAATTTCACATGTTTAGATTCATAGTGTGTTAGCTATTTTATTTATTAAAAGGTCTAGTTAGTAACAATGTCAAGAAAAATATTGTGCATTTCTCATTATTTAGTACTACATTAAAATTTTATTTTTGATGGTCTTTAGCACTAAGTTGTTTAGTTAAGGAATGCCTCTTGCTAGGATTTTCAACACATTATCTAGAGTTTGATTTTTACAAGTATTTTGAGCTCGACGCAAAAAAATATTTTTCTTTAACTCTTACAGTGTTTCAGAGTTGTGCAGCATTAAGACCTTATATTGCACATATAGATGACATTTATAAAGATTTCACTTCCTATAAAGTTCGTGTGCCAGTAACTGGTGCAATAATTTTGGACGAGTCTTATGAGAGGGTATGTATGGTGTTGTGAAAGAGACTTGGGCTGTTATACATTCTAGTTAGGAGAAATTATTTATAATTTTCATTCCATTGGTGACAAAATTGTACTATTTCCCTTTGAATCTTGATGTTGGCTAATTCCATTAATGTCATTTGTAGCACTTTGCTTTCTGATTGCTTATAATTTATTAGATGAACCTGATTTGCATGAGTTTTCTCATTATTGTAATTGTATTTGGCAAACCTTGAAAGTTAAGGTAATTCCTGCGAAGTGTTTTTTTTTTCTTCTATAAAAAGAATAAAGAGGTTAAAACTTAAAACTGATGATGGATGCTGAAAAATTGTTGTGTTTATCAATTGGTTGGTTGTGGGATCTACTCCACGAGGAGTGGTACGGACGCAGATGGTATCATCACGACCTCTCTTTCCATACCTCTGGGGATGCTTAACTCCACAAGATTTAGCAGCAAATATACTCAACATATATCCTCTAAAAATAATTGTTCACATACAACTTTAATTGGCCCTTGTTAATTGAGACTTGCTTGCTGGAAAGTGTATTCATCTATTGATTGATTGCAGAACGTGTGTCAATGACATTTTCAAGACAGTTAAAATTAGTGCAAGATGACTTTGATTTAAGAGTGATAGTTTAAACTTTAGACCCAGTGAAACTCTTATGTATAACATGCATCTGCCTAATTTGTTGAATTCGTTAAATGCCTAGAACTTGAATCCTTCGGTGACAGAGATTCTGCTAGGTTAGGCAATGAAGTTAGCTCTGCCCCCCACTATTTGATTGCTATTCAGTCGCATATGATTGCCCTTTTCAATGACCTTCATGTCAGCAGTTTAATTGATCAGGTTTTCAACCCACTCACTTTGGTTAGTATCCAATTCATACACCAGAATTTTCAAGAGTCACTGATTTTCTGTATCTTTGGTTGGTCCCTTATTAAGGCAGCTTAGGGAAGCTAGTGTTTATTCTCTACATATTTGTTAATTATATTAAGCCTCTAATGATCATATCTATCACTTATCTCAATATTTATTTCCCTTATTAGATTGTTTCGAAGCTGCATTTTTTCCTTACTGGATGCTACTCTATTTTCATACGTAGTCTCCATATCTTTTAAAATGTTGTCTGCTTTACATAAATTGTATTTCATGATCTTGCTTTCTGAATATTTTTGCGTCTATGGTGACATGGTGCCTCAAATGCACAGCAGCATTTAACTGGCCATGTGCTAGTACAATGGAAGATACTTTTAACTGAGGCAAAAAAGCGGAAAGAAATTCTTGTAATTTTCCTAGATGTTCAAAAGGGAGCCAATTGTATTCACAATTTTTTAAAGTGTTATATAAAATCAACGGAGCACATTTTCCAAGTCTACTTGATAATGGATATGTCTAAATTAGTGTTATTATACTTCGACTATGATCAGAGTTGGTTTTGCACAAGATTTTGTAGCTGGTCAGACTTGGATTGGAATCGACCATTGACTTGGTAAACAACTTGGCTGAGCAAAAGATACATAAAATATTCAAATTTTAATTAAAAAACTCTGGTTCATGTACATCGATGTAAATCTATACAATTAGACACCAAACATTCAAATTTTGCTGATTTATTTTGCATGCAGGGTTGGAATTAGGCAAAAATTCATTGAGATACATAAACTCTACGTTTCAAGAAGCATAAAATTAATGTTCCAAAAGAAAATACACAGACATTAACGGTTTAAATAGCCTTTAGATTCCAAAATCATGAAAATATATTCTAATAGTAAGTGTTGAGATCCTTGGACAACACCAGGTCAAACAATTTTGAAGCATTCAATCAAAAGTCTAAATCTGAAATCTGACAGTTGACTCATTATGCCAACTTGGCCCTATGCAGGAATTTTAAGTTTGTTTTCTCTTGTGAAATGGATTCAGCAACTACTGCAATTTGATCTTTTAAATCAGTTGGCACTGATAAGCAGAAATCTGCCATAGGCGACATTTCAGCCTATGTATCCACACCAGTTATTCTCTTACCAAAATAGTTTCATGCAACTTTTCCTGTGCACACAAATGTCAATGGTTCCATGTATGACCTTTTTCCTTTCTTGAAGCCATGGGGTCTCCATCAATCTATTAAGCTTAATCTACATAGTTGATTAAACTACAAGAATTATTTTTCTACTATTAAGCCATTTGATGTATGTTGTGTTACCTCCAAATTGTATGTGGTCTTGTCCCAAATTGAAGACCCTGCCCAAGCATGCTGCATTTGGAGGATTTGTATCTTGGTGGCTATTGGTTGCATTTTCTCTTGCCTGTTTTCTCATGGATTATCATCTTGTGCTGGCATCATTATTGTAGGAGGCTTGCATAGTACATTTGGATATTGATGGAGTGCTAGGCTTGATGCGGGGTCTTACACTTGGTTCACACATTTGTTAACACTTAGCATATTCATGGAGAGAGATACCCATCGATTCAAGAATTTCCCGAAGTTTTTTTGCTTGATGCTTGATTTCATCCTCCTTTAGATAGTGCACCTTGACTTTAGGGCACATATCCTTTAGGGCACATGCTTTGGAGTGTGTTTTGCATTAGATTGTTGAGATATGCTTTGGAGGAATGCCTTAGAGGCCTCTAGCATTAAAATCAGTTGATTTTTTTTTATGGTGGATGTTATATTACTTGAGGAGCACTCCACTCTAGAGTGTTTGCATTGGGATCCTTGATGGTTGTCGAAGATGATTAGATGTTTTCTTGAGTAGTGCTTAATGTTTTTAAAATTGGTCAATTTGGACTTGGACTTGGACATGGTTGAGTTGACCAAGTTTACCTCAATCCTTATCAATTTGGTCCTTTGATTGGTTTGGGAATAATTTAATACTGAATTGGCTGAACTTGGTTGAGTTTGTACCTACTATTGACTGGATTGGTTCAGTACCAAACTGGTCCAGCTCGACTGAATTTGTACCTACTATTGACTCGATTGGTTTGGTACCAAATTGGTCCAACTCGACTAAGTCCATACCCCCTTAGTTGAGTTGGTCTGCTTGTTGATGATTGTAGTATTGGACATGAACTTCTACATAGATCTAATTGTCTAGCGGTGTGGAAGTCGCCTGAAGCCTTCAACCTTAGAAAAATGAACTTTTATTAAAGGATTAATTAAAGTGAAGTGATTTATAAAAAGTGAGTTTAATCTTAGTGAAATGCAAAGGTTTTTGCATTAGTGAATTAGATGAATCTTAACGGTTGATCCCAAGTGAAGCGAGGTTTAATCTCAACCGTCAATCACTTGGAGATTAGGGTTATGGATTTGGTCAATAACTCAAGATTATAAAAGCAAGGCTAGGTGAAGGAGAAAGACATCCATAAAGTATTTTGAACAAGAGTGATAAAGGAATATTGCTCCAGTTTTCAAGAGACTGATAAAGGACTTTCACACTTAGGAATGCAGTTTAGAGGAGGATAATTAAAGGATAAAGTTCTTTGTAGCAGTGCAACCAAGTGTGGGCAAGTGGCAGGCTGTTTTTTTGTGCAGCAGGGCTGCAGATCTATACTAAAGTAGAGTTGCAGGCTATACAACGCATGTGTTGGTTCATACAATACATTTGTGGGTCATACAACAAGGCTGTGAGCTGTACCACTGATTCTGCAGGTTGCACAATGCAAACACAGTAAGCAACAATTTGGGGGCTGTAGAGACCATATAGATAGTGTAGCAGGGGTTCTTTTTAGCTAGCAAAATTTATTGCCCTGGATTTTACAGTTAACCAGACAATTATCACAACTTAATGCTTAGATTCTATAATTAACCAGACAAATTCTACAATTAACCGGACAATCAATTTTAATCTAATTTTACCACTTTAATTGCAGATACATACCTGGATGAAGGCGATTCTAGACTTTCGTTGTTTCTGCTCCTGCTACCAAACCGACCTTTTTCCTCCTAGCCTATCTGGGATCAACCTATCTGGGTCCTAGATCTAGAAGACTTTGAAATCGAGGTCTTCTAGCCCTCGTGTCCAAAGATCCAAGAACAGTTGCTCAAACTTCCGCTCTGTCTGTGACTCTCTCCGTATTTTCTCCTTTATCTTCGCTTCGCTGGAACGCCCAAAAAAAATCTTCCTTTTCTATGCTCTATTCATCCTCCTTATATCCCTAAAAACCAGCGTCTCCAACCTTCCATTGTCTCAACATTTTGCATTTTATAATAATATGTTTCCCTTGCCCCCTCCTCATTTGGAAATCCATAATGGTCCTTTATCCATTTTTGAGTCGGTCTCACCTTTTATGATTAAATAACAATATTTGTGGTTAAATATGATTTGGCTGAGTCGGTTCACTCCTTTTAAAGATATGTTTAGTTAAAAGGTTTATTCACACTATGTTTTATTTAAGAGGTTATCATTTATTCAAATGTTTATGTTATGCATCCTTTGAACATATTTATTTCTTTTTTAGTCAATATAAAATTATTTATAATTTCTTATATATATTATAATTACTTTTTATTTTGTATGATCCACTGTATTTACTTTTGTATTAGTTATATATTATGATAGTGGTATACATTTCAAGTACCCCACTCAATATATTCTAGCGAGTTAGGTAATTACTTCAATAATTAATTCATTCCCTATACTTGGACGTTTTTCATAATTAGTTAGTACGTATACTATTGCAGTGCATGCGATGCATGCATATGTGGCTATCATATGCATGCCTCATATGCATGCTAATATTCATGTACTCCTTATAATTAGAGATAGGTCATTGGATACGCCCCTACTTCAGAAAACTTCATCCCGAAGTTAGGGTTCATATCGTATATTAGTAATTATTTTAGCGATTAGTATAATCATGTAAAAATTGTGTCATGTGATTGAATTCTCGTTTAATGTGAGGACACTTTAAAATTTGTGTTTTGACATTTATAGGTTTACAATTTTAATAGCCATGCCCTGCCCTAGTCGAGATCCCAAGCTATTCTAGAGTCATCCTATCCTTCCTAATATTTTTTGCTCCCATTTTATCCGTCGTCTACTAGAATATGTCATGGTGTCAACTATACTGACCTAACCATTCTTAACCTAAAGGGTGATAATGTCGACTATAACAACCTAATTTCCCAATAGGCATCTGACAATCATCATCACACCTCTAGGAGAACGTGGCTCGCACAGTCCTCCCATGACTCTAGGTTTTGGAGGATAAACAATGGGAAACACCTCCACCCCTCCTAGTAGGTCTAGGGTCAACACCCTAACGTGGAATCTCATTGAGCCTCAATTGTTCTTGGAGTTTTGTCATCATGCGGTCAGTTTGGTAACGATACTATTTGCACTGTAAACACTTGTCCACAAATTATAACATATGCATCAATATATTAAAAACTAATTGTACTCAGATACCAATTTCTGTGCATTCCAAATATGTTGCCATCTATGATATTGATTTTTGAGTTCTTATAACATATCTGTCCATGTCTAGCCAATATATCTATATGTTAGCTTTCACATTAGGTAGTCAAGTGTAGTCATTCTTTTTTATTTCCAACTTATCATTCCTGTTGATGCATAAAGTAAAACTGTAGACATCACATTCATAACACAATTCATATTGGTATCCATGTACTAGCAATGTTAAACATATAACATTATTCATATTGGTATCCATGTACCAACAACATTAAGCATAATAATTGAAATCATTCTTACGTGTAACCTTTCATAGTTATAAAATAGTTCAAAATGATAATCTCTAGTATCCAGTCAAAATAAAGTTAAGATATACAAAATAAGACTTTAAGTGCTTCAGAATCAAAACAAGTTGGGGTATTTTCGACATATGGACTTTGTATCTTCGTAGGTAGCTGATCCAAGACTATACTTCTCCCACTGGACCTTAACTTGGTCTACCAGGCTATTCCTGAGTTGTTGAAATCTACGTTCTAGTATATGTAATGGTTTGTCCGAAACGATTCCTTGGTCCGATACCTGTAGTTCCTTCCATTGAAGGTTATGAGATTTATCAGGTATGTAATGTCTTAGTACAGATACATGAAAAATATTATGAATTTTATGCAAGTGGGGTGGTAGTGTAAGACGATAAGCGACAGGTCCAACTTTTTCTAGAACTTCAAATGGCCCAATAAACCAAGCGACAACTTTGTTCCTTTTCGAAATCGTATGGTGCTTTTGTTTGGTCTAATGTGGATAAAAACTTTATCCCCTACTTTAGATTTCCTATCTATCTTGTGAGCATCAACATAGCTTTTCTGTCTATCTTGTGCTTCCTTTGACAATTGCCTAATTTGTTTCACCTCCCGTTCCATCTATTGAATTAATTTTGGTCCCACTATCACCCGATCCTCTAAGCTATCCCAACTTACGGTGTTCTACAAGGTCTTCCATATAATGCTTCAAATGGAGACATTCCGATTAAACTATGGTAACTGTTATTGTATGCAAATTCAACCAAGGGCAAGTACTTTTCCTAGTATGTTTGTTGCTCCATAACATACATTCTCAGCATATCTTCTATTACTTGGTTCACTCTTTCTGTTTGTCCATCAGTCTGAGGGTGATAAGTTGTACTTAAATTTTGTTGAGTTCCTAAAGTTGATTGCGTACAAGTCCAGAACCTTGAAGTGAATCGTGTATCCCTATCTGATATGATCTTGTTAGGAACTCCATGAAATCTGAGGATTTCATTTATAAATACCCGATTTACGTCAACAACCTCATAAGTATCTTTTACGGGAATAAAGAGAGCACTTTTTGTTAGTTTGTCCACCACAACAAGAATGACATTGTGCCTTTGTGGGGTAATAGGTAGCCGGATGATAAAATCCATAGAAATCACTTCCCATTTGGACATAGGAATGTCATGAGGTTGCAGGAGACTTGTTGGGCGATGATGGTCACTCTACACTTGCTGATATTCAAGACATTTTGCAATGAATTAGAAAATCTTGCACTTCATGCTTGCTTGAAAGAAGAGTTTTCTTGTATCAACACATATTTTTTTACACCAGGATGCGCACAATACAATGCTCTGTGGGCTTCCTTAAGGATGGTGTTTCAAATATCCCCACTATTAGGGATATACATCCTTCCATGGAATCATAACAGTTCATCATCCTCTAGTTCATATCCCTCAAACTTAGGTTTTTTTGGATCTTTACTATGAAGCCCATATTTTATTTTTAAATACCAACTATCTTCCAAGAGATGTTCTAGCATTTGATCCCTCAAGTCTACCTTGATGGGTATAAGGGAAAAGATCCTTGGTCTTCTACTTAGAGCATCTGCCACTACATTCTCCTTCCCTTTAATGTACGAAATTCCAAAGTCATATTTGCTTAAGAATTCACTCCATTGTCTTTGCATAACATTCAAGTCCCTTTGGTTAACAAGTATTGCAAACTTTGGTGGTCGCTTTTGAGCATAAAGCTTCTCCCTACCAAGTAGTTGTCCCCATACCTTCAATGCTAGTACTACTGTGGCCAATTCCAAATCATGTGTGGCATAGTGTTCCTCATGATGTTTTAACTTCCTGGAGGCATATGCTATTACTCCTCTATCTTGCATTAATATTGCACCTAACCCTTGCTTGGATGCATGAGTACATATAGTAAAGTCTTTATCCATGTCAAGTACTCGCAAGATTGGTGCATTGGTCAACAATCTTTTAAGCTTAGAGAATGCAATGTGACATTCCTCAGTCCATTCATGCCTAACTCCTTTACGTTGGAGGGTTGTGATAGGCTTTGCAATTTTTGAGAGCCCTTTTACAAACCTTTGATAATATCTGGCTAAACCCATAAAACTACGCACTTCATGTGCATTTTTCGGTATCGACCAATCCATGATTGCTTTTACTTTTTCAGGATGCACTGAGATCCCTTCACTAGATATAATATGACCTAGGTAATGAATCTCCTTCGAAAGAAGGAACACTTGGATAACTTTCCATATAATTGGTGCTCCCTGAGGCAAGATAATACTATCCGTAAATGTTCTTCATGCTCCTTCTCATTATTGGAGTAGATGAGAATATCCTCTAAGAAGACTTGTACAAAGTGGTCAAGGTACTTTCGGAAAACACTATTTATAATATTCATGAACATTGCTGGTGCATTGGTCAATCCAAATTGTATAGCTGAGAATTCATAATGCCCAAAGCGTGTTCGGAATGTAGTGTTAGAAATATCGTTGTCTTTAATTCTTGATGATAACCTGACTGTGGATCGATTTTTGAAAAGACTGAATCCCCTTTCATTTGGTCGAAGAGATCGTCAATTCGAGGCATTGGATACCTATTCTTTACTGTAGCTTGATTTAAGTCTCAATAGTCTATGCATAGTTGCAGGGAACCATCCTTCTTCGTGAAAAAAATTATAGGAGCACCCCAAGGTGAAACACTGGGTCGGATGTGTTCAATGTCTAGTAGTTCCTTCAGTTGAATTTGTAACTCTTGAAGTTTCAAAGCCATCATTCTATAAGGTGTTTTAGAGATTGGTTAAGCACCAGCTTTTAATTCTATTGTGAGATCAAGCTCCCTTTCTCCTTTGGAAAAACATCTGAAACTTTAGATAACATTGCATATTGCTCTAGGGTGGCCCTTTTTCTTTGCTTACTTCCTTTACTACATATACTTGACAACATTTTCTGAGGAAACACTTCATTTGTATTGTTGAGATGAAGTGTAAATATATCTTTCTCTCAATAACCTAGATTTAGATCAACTCTCCTTCATTATTTATGCATAGAATTCTTTTTCCTTAATAGTCCACCCAAACTTGATGAGCTTCCAACCAATTCATCCCAATGACTAGGTCATAAGTTCCTAGGGTTGTGATATATACTTTTAACTTAGTCAAAGAGACCCCTAGATCAACTATGCATTCCTCAACACTTGATTCTACGGACTAAAGTTCCCCCGAAGCCATTTCTACCTATTTGAATTCGTTTTGCTTGTGCGCTGCCAACCCACATTTATCTAATGCATATGAAGAAATAAAACTATCAGTAGCACCAATATCAAATAAGATTTGATTTTTATGCTGTTAATAGTACCCGAGGACTCCCCTACAATGGACTGA
>APFE030889138.1:6890-27336 GCA_000404065.3 Pinus taeda | reverse complement strand
CAATATCTAGAAAGTTGACTTAGAAATCGTCAGTACCTTGAGGTCTGCATGCATCAATGGCAGGTTTCTCGCCTTCGACGTCAGTTTTCATCATTGACTTGCGATCGAAGGATTCCATGAAATGTTCGACATCGACTCATTCATTCACATCTCATGATTGTGCTGGGTACTTTGAGAACCATTGACATTACTGGTGTCTCTCCCACACTTGTTAACGTTTTACATCATTGACCGGTAATCAAGTGGTTTCTACCATGTTCGACATCGACTCATTCATTCACATGGCTAGAATCGTACCAATTCGGGAACAGAAATGAAGAGCCTGGATCTAGTTTCCACCATCCAGGCTGCGAGGAGTTTTGTATTCATTATGTTGTAGACCAATCATAAACAGATGGCTGCGTCCATACTGTGTCTACAAGAGTCTATGATTATGATGTATTATGAAATCATTCTTGTACCAGAATAGTTAGTCCAATAGTTAAAGTTTTGATCTGAGTATGGGAATGCCTACCTCAGTATGATATGATCTTTTACATGTATTTTGTGTTGAAAATTGCAGGTTCTGACTGGGCTCTCCATGAGATGATCCTTGGAATGATAAAGTACTTCACCCTTCCTAGATGATATAAAAACCTAATCTATTACAGGCTTCGCACTTTAGGGGGCAATATGTTACACTGAAATTTGTCACCATGACTATTTGCAGTTAGTATGGCTCCATCAACAGACATACTATCCTCCTTGGCAAGCCTTATACCTCTGCTCTCCATGTAAAACTTCAAGAAAGAGAGAAAGTCATTAAAAAAACATGTTTATCTCTCGGTACGCAGGTTCTCTCTACCTTACCTGCGTGTATGCACTCCAAGCTCATAATGCCTGCGTACTTGTACGCTCTGTATGTCAAGGGATGGGTGTGTACCCCTATAAAGGTCAAAAGGCGCGAGTTTCATCTTAGAAAAGTTACTTGTGGTCACTTCTAGAGCCTTCTAGAAGAGTGTTTGACGTGTATTGAGCGCCTCCAGATGGTTCATGCATCCCTATGATAGAGGAGCTTATCCCATCAAGAGAGGAGCTACCCCGTCCAAAAGAGGGAGTATCCCATTGATGTTGGAACTGAATAACCTCCTCTAGAAAGAGCACTATAAATACAAGCATTGGGCCAGAAGGAGGGAGGTTGAAAGATGAATATTCCTAAGGGTAGATGCTGCTGGAATTTAGGACTTCCTTGTAGAAGCTTGTGAGGAGAGATTCCCATCCTTTCTTGTTTCATTTGGAAGTGGGTGAGCTTATCAAAGTAAAGGAAACCTCTTGCTGGACCCTGGGAGGAACTTGCACAACACCAAGGCTCAGGTTGTAATGGTTTCTTTTGTTTCCTATTAATACAAATAAGTCCATTCTTCTCAACAATTTGTTATTAATGAGTTGTTTCATATACTCCTTGGTCTGTATGTTATATATGTTTTATTTTATGGGATATTCAGGTGCTATGTAATCATTTGATTGTTAGTGAATGCAGGTTTCGAAGTGAAGTAGGAGCTCATCCGAATCAACGAGGCTAGACTACTACAACAGTGTTGGACTACAGGTAGGATCTAAAACACTTGATTTCTTGTATGGTAAATGCATGTTTAGAGAAGGATTGCTCTTAATTGTTTTGTTTGTCACTATAAAGTCTTAGGCTTCTAGGGAGGTTGGTTTTGTCCGCAAGATTAACTCTTTCCGCATGACACATGGTATGGTGAGGGTGGAGGTGGTTTAGCCTTTGGATTCCCTTGGTTGTTTATGGATTGGTTTATCCCATTAGTTCCTACATTAGTGCTTGAAATATGGCACGTGAGTGATAGGCTGAAAGAAAGATTTGGTTCAACCCAATCTATGGTCAGGTGATACATGGAAGTCCATGACTTGGTTGGATTTTACATATGATTAATAATATCTAAGTTCCTCTTATCTTTGATGAGTAATTATACTTGTTATTATGTGTATTTAATGGTTGTTCTATCATTATTATCTATCTCGTTATATGCTAGTTATAAGCATGATTATATGAGAAAGTTTATGTATGGCTCTTATCACATCTTATTTAAGGAATGTTTGGTTAATGAATGAATGACCTAATTGGTGTTATGGCATCTATTGTGAAAATGCATTAACCCTTATTATTAAACCTTAGATAATTTTTCATATCCTTATGTTCAGATATGCATTCATGACCTGTAGGTTGCATGTTTATCATGTGTTTGGCGGAATGCTAGTCCTAGTTGGAAGAGCTTAGGTCAAGTCCTGGTTTGTGTTTTGGTTTGGAAGCCTTGTTTCTATGTGTTTCATTGTTTCTAGAAGTTTCAATGAGTTATGGGTAGGGAGTTAAGTCCTAGCCCTGAAAAAGTGGCTCATAATTTGTGGTCGTTGACATAGAACTAACTGTAAAAGTCTACTGTCATTGGGAGGCAAGCCTATAAGAGCAGATGGAGGTCTATAGCCACTTTCATGCCTTATCAAGGGAGTGACTGAGGCTCTAAGTCAGTGAAAAAGAGTGTTAGCTCAGGGGTTGGACATCTAAAGAGGTTGGGTAGCTCTTGGAGGTCCTGTAACACTTGAGGGAAGTCAGTAAGGTCTTAAGTTGTCGATTCCATTTCCTTAAGGTCATATAGGAGGTTGAATTTTATCATAGTGACCCTTATCTCATGTTTACCCTCGGCAACTAGTGAAAGTGGGTAAACATGGGAGGAGGGGTTACAGGGTGGTATCAAAGCATCGTTCAATCACTTGGACAAGATGGGATAGATGCATGTTGCTATGTATTCATTGTCAATGTTATGGTTGTCATGCATGGGGTCATGATATACAATTGGTATGGTCATGCATGATGTTGTTATGTTGATGTGATTATGATAATACATGTACATGCTAATGTGGAAAAATTTTGCAGATGAGATAAGCCTCTCCTGGACATCAACGAGGTATGGATTTAATTTTGGTATCTATTTGGTTTATCTGACGTGGCCTACTTGTAGGAAGAAGAGAATTAGAGATGACGAGAAAAAGGGTAGACTATAGCTTTCATGACTCTCCCTATAGATTAGTTGGGTAGTAAAGAGATAAGTATTCTCCTGGTATAGTAGATACATTAAGGAGTTTGAGGGCATAGGTCAAACATTGCAAAGAAGATAATGTCGGGTTGGTTGAGGCTCAACAAAGTCTTGCAAGGGCTCAGGAAAAGTAGGTAGAAATCGATGCAACAATTCTTTAGATATTTTCAGATTTGCAGAAACAGGGACATTTGAGGAGCAACCAAGAGTAGGAAGGGAAAACTAAAAGAGCCTATGGTTGGATAAAGGGGATACAATGTAACAACCTTGATGAAAATTCCTTGTAATAAAAGTTAATGAAAGGAAAAATAATAACCATGGATGATGGGACACTTATTCCAAGCTAAGTAGTGACAAACTCCTAGTGATGGGATCATTTGTGATTGTTTATGGCTAAGTAAATTGGAAAAGGCAATACTTAAGGCTTTGGAAAGGAAAAATGGCATTTTTGGAAAATTTATTTATGAAAATAATGGAAATTAGGAGAAAAAGGAGGCGAAAGGTCACATATTACATGTGAGGAGGAAAATGAAGGAAAATAATGGAAAATGAAGAAAATAGATGCCTCATTCATAAAAAGGCTTATGAGGATTAGTTGGTAACTTTTTTTTTTTCAGTTCAACGTTAGAGTTCTCTCTTATTATTCTCTCTCTCTCATACCCTTGGAGACTTAGAATTTTTTTGGACCACTCTTGGAGGGTGTGGCCTACTTGGATTCTTAGAGAAAGAAGGCAAAGGAAGAGCAAGAAAGCGCAAGAGGACATCAAGATCAACAACTACAACGAGATTTGCTTGTAGGTACTAATTTTCATGTATGTTTTCCTCACTGGTTTTCACATGCATGGCATATGTATATGGTTTGTTGGTGATCTATCATTGGCGTGGAGGATGGTTGGGATTGACAGTGGATTGCCTAGCCTTGCCATTTCCTAGATAGTCATGGTGATTGTGGGTTTATTTTCATTGTTTTGTTTTGGTTGTTTCTCATGTTTCCTTAAATTGCGTTGAGATATTAGTCCTGGAGCCTTGGTTGGACAAACGCTTTGGCGCCCTTTAAGAGCTTGGGTTGAGTTACTAGTCTCGTAGTCTTCGTTGGAAAAATGATCTAAAGCCCTTGGTGGGTTGAGTTATAAGTCTTGGAGCCTTGGTTGGACAAATGCTCTGTAACCTAGTAAAATATTTGGGTTGAGTTACTAGTCTTAAAGACTCAGTTGGACAAATGCTTTGGAGCTCTAGAAGACTTGGATAGATACTGATCTAATGATGGTTTTGTGATGTTCAACCATGAGGAGGAATCACTGTTGTATGGGTTGAGGTGGATGGCCTCTGGAAGCCGTAGATGAGTTTTGAGTGATGTGTTCTATGAGATCCCACATTCATGCTTGGAATATAGCATGGGGGTGAATAGTTGAATAGAGAATTGGCTTAGCCATTCTACAATCGGTTGAAACATGGAAGTCCCATCTTAGGTTTGGATTTTGCATCATTAATGAAAGGTTATTTCTCGTATATCTATGAGAATTTTGATGAATTATATGTGGTTTATATGGTTGTAATTTCTTTGGTACTTTTGCTGCTATTATGTTTGTTATGTATGTGTTTTATGACAATAGCTATGTATGGCTCTCATCATGGTTTTACTTATAATTGAATGATCAATGTATCTATGACCTAATAGATAGAATGGAAGTTGATGTGTTGAGGCATCAATATTTCCTAGCGACTGTCAGCTAAGTATGAGACCCCTATGCTTAGATTTGTTATTTACACCTGTAGTTTACATATTCGAGATATTTTTGATGAAATCCCTGTCATGGCTAGTAGGGGTCTAGTCAATATCTCATTCAAATGATTTCTTTTGCAATATAATTTCCTTGTTCATTTACTGTTTTGAAGGTATCATGATGTTTTGGGAAGTGACCTGGGCTTTAGGCATGAAAAGGTAGCTTAATTCCTAGGGATGCTTACACATAATTAGTAAAACGAGTCCCTGAATGCTAGTAGGAAGGCCTGTGAGAGTGTCCAGAGGTCCTTGAACATTGTCATGTCCATAGCATGGGAGCACTTGGGGGTTAAGCTGTCCAAAATTTTAGTGGGACCCAAGGGAAAGCTCCCTAAAGTGTTGGATTAGTTCGTGAGGGTCCTGAGGTTGACGTTGAATGTTTTTATGGTGTGTTTCCATCGGTTCCACTTCATTAACATGCATTAGGAGGTTGAATCATATCATAGTGCCATATCATCGCATGTTTACCCTGGCTGGCTGGTTGGTTGGGTAGATGTGGGAGGAGGGTGGTACAAAGTGGTATTAGAGCATGGTTCACCTCTTAGACTGGATGGGCTGTGTGTTGGTCATTCATGCATGTAAGTTGCATGTGTGTCTCTTCCACTTGCATTCCATGTGTTTGTTGCATTTGCATGATGTTGATCATGGTTGTAGTGATGTCGTCATGTGAAAGTTAATGTTGTTATTGTGGAATGCGATGTCATGAGTGTATGACTGGTTACATGTCGAAACATGTCACTTACATATATCATTATTGTATGCTTGGCTACGTTCTTGTATGTTTGGTTGTATTCTTGCATACTTGATTGTATGTATCATTCTTGTAGGTTTGGTTTTAATTTTTTTTAGTTTATGATTGATCATACATGTTTATGCATATGTGTGGATGGTTATTCATCACTTCTGCATGTTCATGTTTGTATGTGGTCAAATGTATAGTGATGTAATGATGGGTGTTGTCATGCATGAGGTCGTAGTGTGTGATGTTGTAAGGTCATTCATTGATGATTGGACCCTAGCTAGGATGATGGTTGCATGGTTATATGCTTATGTGTTATGTTTATATATGTTGTCATGATTATGTTATACATGTATCACACTGGTTTGTTGATATTGCAAACAAGGTATCCTCCCTGAGCTATACTAAGGTACGTTAGTTTATTGTCATTTGGTTTAGCTAATATGATATACCCTGCAGGAAGATATATCAAATGGCTAGCAATATGGTAGACTACAAAGACTCTCCCTATGAATCCAAAGAGTAGTACGGTGTTGGGAACTCTTCTGATTTGGAAGTTACACTGAGAATCTTAAAGGAAGAAATAAGGAGTTGTAAGGCAGGTAATGACAGAACCATGCACGCACAAGAGAAGCTAGCAGAGGTAAATGTAGTGATACTTCAAAGCTTGTCATATTTACAGTGACATGGGCCACTTCGGATCATCCATGAGAAGGAGGATAAAACAAATGGGGCATATGGGAGTAGGTCCCATGGTTTTCACAGGTCATATATTGATGACACAGTCAGAGATGGTAGATTGTTGGGTGCTTCACATAGGAGAAGGGATAGAAACGAGTACCATTCTAGTTCTTCTTGTGATAGGAATAATGATCGATATCGTTATCATCCTTATAGGATAAGTGATAGGGGATACTTGCCAAATTATTTTAAGAAACAAAAAACACAAACATTTGATGGAGAGATGAAGAAATCATAGGATGCAGATGCATGGTTTCTTAGTATGAAGAAGTTCTTCAGGTTGCATGACTATTCAGAGAACATGAAGGCCAAAGTAGCTACATTCAGTCTCAAAGGTAAAGCAAACATTTTGTGGAAAGATGTGAAGAATGCCATAGGTATATCTAAGGAATATTTGAGTTGGAGTGAGTTTGAGTGGCTATTCAAGAAGAAGTACCACTTTGATGATAGAGAAAAAGAATTCTATGAGCTAAAGATGGGATCTATGACAAATGATGAGTACACTAGTAGGGTCTTGGAGTTACTGAGGTATGCGCCTTATCTCATGGAGGATAAGGCCAAGGTTCATAGGTTCATTACTCGATTTCCAGTTGCATTTAAAAACATGATTTAGTTTGATGAGTCTATATCATTAGAGGAGGCCATTCGAAAGCTAAATAATTGCCATGAATAATCGAAGCACAAATCTGAGACTAAGCCAGACTAGAGAGGTAATGCAAAGAACAAGGGAAAATGGGACAAAAATATAGCAAGAACTCAGAGTACAGATAATAAATAGAATTTTGCACCATCTGAGAAGTTCAATACATCAAACAAAGGACAAGGACTTCGACTAGGAGAACAGAACAGGGAGATATGACAGAAGCCCATAGAGTGCTAGATTTGTGGCAAATATTATCACAGGAGAGATTTCCCGCAAAATCAGGGTGGTAGGCCTCATATATGTAGTGCACAGGAGGCACATACTATTGAGGATGTTGGTTAGAGTGTTCCTCGCATTTATGCAACATTGGATAACAAACATGCAGACCATCATGCATCTATCATTAAGATGTATGGTAAGATTTTTGATCAAGTTATTTCTATTTTGATTGACCTTGGACATAATTATAGTTATGTGAGTCTTGAATTGGTGGATAAGTGTGGTTTGAGTAAGGAATTGCATGCAAATTCTTGGTTAGTGCAGTTGGATACAAGTACGAAGAAGCGAGTTCATCATTGGGTAAGAACTTGTGCATTTGATTTGAATGGTATGCCTACAGCAACACATTTGAATGTATTACTGTTGGGATCATACAGTATGTTGTTGGGCATGGATTGGTTGTATATTCATAGAATCAAGGTAGAATGTTATGAAAAATCCATTCAGTGTGTTGATGAAAATGGGGAATAAAGATTCTTACAGGGAAAGAAGAAATCCACATCAGTTAGGATGGTAACAACGATGCAAGAAAAGCATAGCTAGAGGAAAGGGTGTATGTAATTTTTATTGCACATTTCTAGTGATAAGGGTAAGGAAGTTAAGGATGCAGATGTGTTGAGAAGATACCCATTTTTACAACAGTTCAAGGATGTATTTCCTGAGGACATTTTAGATTTTCCACCTCACAGGGAGGTAGACGTTTCTATTGAGTTAGTGCTAGGGACAACTCCAACATCAAAAGCACCTTACATGATGGGAACACCTAATTTGGTTGAGTTAAAGCTACATTTGAAGGAAATGTTGGACAAAAGATACATTAGGCATGGTGTATCACCCTGGGGTGCACCGATATTGTTTGTGAAGAAAAAAGATGGTACTCGCATATTATGCATTGAATATAGGTAGTTGAATAAAGTGACCATCAAGAACATATATCCATTACCAAGGATTCATGACTTGTTTGATCAACTGAA
This sequence comes from Pinus taeda, assembly GCA_000404065.3. NCBI lineage: Eukaryota > Viridiplantae > Streptophyta > Pinopsida > Pinales > Pinaceae > Pinus > Pinus taeda. The sequence continues at coordinate 19,085 of APFE030889138.1, read as the reverse complement.
GGGAGAAACAATGTTCTTGAAGATTTATTTGAGATCCAGATATCACTAAGTATGTATCAAAGAGGAGGACATTTACAAGACAACGTTCTGGACTAGTTATGGGCATTATGAGTTTTTTGTAGTTCCGTCCATTTTAAATAATGCTCCAGTTACATTTATGTGTTTGATGAATAATGTCTTGCATCCATATTTGGATAAGTTTTTTATTGCATTCATTGATGATATATTAGTAGATTCTGAAAATGAGGAAGAGCATGCTGAGAATTTAGCAGTAGTGTTGAGGTTGTTGAGAGAGCATCATTTGTGTTCTAAGCTCAACAAGTGTAGTTTCTTTTAGACTGAGGTAAACTACTTGGAGCATGTTGTCTCCAAGGAGGGCATTGGAATAGACCCAGAAAGGATAAGAGACATCATGGAATGGATAGCTCCTAGGAATGTGGATGAGGTGAAATATTTTATGGGTTTGGTAGGCTACTATAGGAGATTCATCTAGAAATTCTCATAGATTGCTTATCCTATCACATCATTGCAAAGGAAAGGTAATAAGTTTGAATTGACAGAGGAGTGTGAGGCTAGTTTTGAGCAACTCAAGCAGTTGTTGACACAGGAACCAATGTTAAAGCTTGCAGATCCGGAAAAGAGTTTGTAGTATGGATAAATGCTTGCAAGAAAGGACTTGGTGGAGTCCCTATGCAAGCTGGAAAGTTGGTATGCTATGATTTACGAAAGCTAAATGAGAATGAGTATAACTATGCCACACATGATCTTGATTGGCAGTGATTATTAATGCATTCAAGATGTGGAGACACTATCTTCTAGGTAGGAGGTTTACATTGATGAGTGATCACAGTGGTTTGTGATATCTATTTGACCAAATGAATCTGAATGGTAGGCAGCCTCAGTGGTTGGCTACGATTAGTGAGTTTGATTTTGAGATCAAGTATATCAAAGGTACAAACAATAGGGTGGTTGATGCTCTCAGCAGGCGGATACATGTAAATCACTTAGCAACTATGATCTCCTATGGGACAAATATATAAGATAGGCTCTTGCGGGCAAGTCAATAGGATGTCAAATACATGGAGATTATGCATGGGCTGTAGTAGAGTATAGGTATAGGTACAGGTGATGGTGTAGGTACATGTATAGGTACATGCATAGGTACAAGTACATGTACATGCACAAGTATAGGTACAGGTAGTGGTACAAGTATAGGTATAGGTGCAGGTCCACAAGATGTGGACTATTGCCTTACCACATATGGATTGGTTTGATTTAGAGACAAGATATATGTGGCGAACAGTAATGCGCTCAAGAAGGTGATCTTGAGACAGTTTCATGCGAAACCATATTTAGGTCACCCAAGTTGTTAGAAGACATTGAAATAAGTGAAGAGATTTTACTATTGGTCGAATCTGAAGAGGGATGTAACATATTTTGTTCCTAGATGTTTTGATTGTTAGTGTGTGAAGGCAGAGTATAAACATCTAAGTGGACTGCTATAGCCGATTGCAATTCTAGAGTGGAAATGGGAGGTCATTTCCATAGGCTTCATCACAGGTTTTCTGAGGACAGTGAGACCATGATTCCATCTTGGTTATTGTGGATAGATTGACAAAGGTTGCACGTTTCATTCCAGTGAAGTCTACATTCTCAACTAGCGATGTAGAATATGTATTCATTTGAGATGTGGTCAGATTGTATGGTGTTACAAAGAATATTGTGTCAAACAGGGATGCAAAGTTCACTTCCAAGTTTTGGAAGGCGTTATTTTCAGGTTTGGGCATAGAGTTGGCCTTCAATATAACTCATCATATGTATAAATATGGACAGACAGAGAGGGTCAACAGGATATCAGAGGACATTTTGAGGATATACATGATGCATCGACAATGAAAATGGGAAGAGTATCTTCCATTGACAGAGTTTGCATACAACAATGGTTATTGATAGTCATTGAGGATGAGTCATTTCGAGGCATTGTATGGACATAGTTGCAATACTCCCATCAGTTGGGGTGATCTAGTTAATAGGGTATTGATTGGACCATACATGTTGGCAGATATGGAACAAGAAATGTAGGTTATAAAGAGGAATCTAAAGGAAACACATGATAAGAAGAAGAGTTATGCATATCAGAATAGGTTGTTCAAGGAGTTCCATGTTGGGGAATATGTGTACTTGCGCATCAAACTGGAGAAGAGCTCCTTACAGATTGGATCATGTGAAAAAATGATGTCATGGTTTTGTGGACCCTTTAGTATCATTGAGATATTGTGCCAGTATCCTATCGAATTGCACTGCCTCCGACAGTGAAATTCCATGATGTTTTCCATGTGTCATTTCTTAAGAAATAGTTTAAATATGTTGATCATGTGATTGACTGGTCTGTATTGCAGGTGGAACCAAATGGATAATTCCAGCTAAAGCCTCAGTGATATTGTAGAAAAATGTTCTCATGCTCCAGAATCGAGAAAGTTAAAGTGCAATGGAAGCACTTTAGGCCTGATTAAGATACATGGGAGATGGCGTATCAAATGCAGGCTATGTATCCTTCTTTGTTTGTCAATTGAGGCAAAGAAGTTTTGGTATATGTCTTGGTATATGTTTTGGTATATGTTTGGTGATTTTTGGTATATGTACATATGTATATGGATGTAAATACTTCCATGAGATATGCTATAACGATCCAATAAGCGTTATGGGTGTCATGTGTTTATGATGTTATGTTGTTATGTTTTCATGTTTGTTTTCTTCTTAGTAGGTTGACCATTGTAAATATTGCATCGAGCTAAGTTATGAAGTTCCATCGACAGTATATTTTGCTTACAAAAATTTTGTGGTTATAGGTGTTGTTGAACACTGAGGATGGTGTTCCCCTAAGGGGGAGGGTTCTATAATAGCCCTGGTGAAAATTCCATGTAATAAAAGTTAATAAAAGGCTAGATAATAACCACAGATGCTGGGACACTTATTCCAAGTTGAATGTTGGGAAAAATCCTAGTGATGGGGATCACTTGTGATTGTTTATGGCTAAGGAAATGACTAAGGCTTTGGAAAGGAAAAATGGAATTTTTGGCACATTTATTTATGAAAATAATGAAAATTAGGAGAAAAAGGAGGTGAAATATCACAAGTTGCATGTGAGGAGGAAAATGAAGGAAAATAATGGAAAATGAAGGAAATGGAGGCCTCATTCATAAAAGGGATTTTGAGGATCAATTGGCGACCTTTTTGTCATTTCACTGTTGGAGCTCTTTCTCATTATTCTCTCTCTCATACTCTTGGAAAATTAGAGTTTTCTTAGAGCACTCTTGGAGGGTGTGGCCTACTAGGATTCTTGGAGAAAGAAGGAAAAGGAAGAGCAAGAAATCACAAGAGCACATTGGGATAAACAACTACAATAGGGTTTTCTTGTAGGCACCAAGTTGTATGTATGTTTTCCTCACTAGTTTTGGCATGCATGGCATATCCATGTCGTTTTTTGGTTGTGATTTGTCATTGGCATGGAGGATGGTGGAGATTGATAGTGGATTTCCTAGCATTGCCATTTCCTGGATATCCATGGTGATTGTGGATTTATTTTCATTGTTTTGTTTTGGTTGATTCTTATATTTCCTTAGCTTGGGTTGAGTTATTAGTCCTAGAGCCTTGGTTGGAAAAATGCTCTGAAGTCCTGTAACAACTTGGGTTTAGTTACTAGTCCCGTAGCCTTGGTTGGACAAATGATTTGGAGCCCTTGGTGGGTTGAGTTACTAGTCCTGGAGCCTTGGTTGGACAAATGCTTTGGAGCCCAGTAAAAGTTGTGGGTTGAGTTACTAGCCCTCGAGCCTTGGCTGGACAAATGCTCTAGAGCTCTGGAAGGCTTGGATAGAGACCAATCTGATGATGATTTTGTGATGTCTGATTGTGAGGTGGAATCATTGTTTGATGGGTTGAGGTGGATGGCCTCTTTGAGCCCTCAATGAGTTTTGATTGATGTGTTCTATGAGATCCCACATTCATGCTTTTACTATGGCGTGGGGGTGAATGGCTGAAGAGATATTTGGCTCAGCCATTCTACGGTCTAGTGGAATGTGGAAGTCCCACCCCATGTTTCGATTTTGCATCATTAATGAAAGGTTATTTCTCCTTGTATCTCTATGAGAATTTTTATGGATTATATGTGTTTTATATGGCTGTACTTTCATTGGTACTTTTGTTGTTATTATGCCCATTTTGTTGTTGGCTCTCATCATGTTTTACTTGTAATTGAATGATTAATGTATCTATGATCTAATGAATGTAATGGTAGTTGACATGTTGAGGCATCAATTTTTCTTAGTGACTCTCAGCTAAGTATGATACCCCTATGCTCAGATCCATTAATTACACTTGTAGTTTACATATTCATGATATGTTTGAAAAAATTCTTATCATGGCTAGTAGGGGTCTTGTCAAGGTCTCGTTCAAATGATTTCTTTTGCATTGCCATTTCCTTGTTCATTTACTATTCTAAAGGTATCATGAAGTTCTGGGCAGTGACCTGGGATCTGGGCTTGAAAAGGTGGCTTAATTCCTAGGGACATTGGCACTAAACTAGCAAAAAGAGTCCCTAGACGCTGGCAAACAGGCCTGTGAGAGCGTCCCGAGGTCCCTGGATGCTTTCATGCCCATAACATGAAAGCGAATGGGGGTTAAGTTGTCTAAAAGTTCATTGGGACCCAAGGGAAAGCTTCCTGAAGTGTTGGATTGGTTCTTGAAGGTCTTACAGCTGATGTTGAATGTTTGTATGGTGTGTTTCCATTGGTTCCACTTCCTTAACATGACTTAGGAGGTCAAATCATATCATAGTGGCCTCTCGTTGCATGTTTACCCTGGTTGGACGATTTCTTGGGTATATGTGGGAGGAGGGTGTTACATACAGTCAGAGGTGACAGATCACTGGATACACCTAACAGGAGGACTAGTATGTATGGGCATCATTCTAGTTCCTCATTGAGGAGACATTATCATCATCATCGTTGTCATCATCCTTATAGGAGGAGTGAGTACTTGCCAGAGGAATTCAAGAAGGTCAAGCCCCTACATTAGATGGAGAGATGAAGAAGCTAAAAAATGTAGAGGCATGGTTTCTTGGGATGAAGAAGTTCTTCAAATTGCATAGCTACTGAATGAACATGAAAGACAAGAAATCCACCTTCGGTATCAAAGGGAAAGTAGGTATTTGGTGGGAAGATGTAAATAATTTTAAGGGAATTTTGTAAGAAGGGTTGATTTGGGATGAGTTTGAGAGACTCTTTAAGAAGAAGTAACCATCAGAGAGGTACTATGATGACAAAGCTAAGGAGTTTTATGGGTTGTAGATGGGTTCTATGACAAATGATGAGTATACGAGCAGGTTCCTCGAGTTGTTGAGGTATGTTCCTTACCTCAAGGATGAGAAGGCTAAGATTCAAAGATTCAACAATGGGTTGCCAACAAAATATAATGACCGGATTGAATTTGATGAGCCCATATCGTTGGAAGAAACCATGAAGAATTTTTATGAGTAGACAAAGCGTAAATTTGAGACTAAGAATGATTTGAAGAGGAATGACAGAGTTAAATGGAAGTGGCCACTGAAGCAAGGAAGACCTAAGGATGCAAGTCAGAAAGATTTTTTTTTTTCCTTACAAGAAGTTTAATATAATTGAGAAGGAACATGGGTCAGAGTCTGGAGAGCAGCAGAATAAAGGTGATGGTAGGGGACCTTTGTAGTGCTAGATATGTGGCAAAGATCATCACAAGAAGGATTGTCCATTGTACCAGGGTGGAAAACCTTAGATATATAGTGCTAATCAGGAAGATCATCAAGCATCCTTTATTCAGATGGAAGGTAAATTATGTGGTCAAGTTGTTTCTATTTTTATTGATCCTAGATCTAATTACAGTTATGTTAATCCTATTCTGGTGGATAAGTGTGGCTTGAGAAAAGAAGTGCATGGAGATTCTTGGTTTGTGCAGTTGGATACATGTACTAACAAGAGAGTTCATCATTGGATAAGAGCCTATGAATTTGAGCTGAATGGTATGCCTACAACAACACATTTGAATGTATTTCCATTGGGTTCATATAGTATGCTTTTGGGTATGGATTGGTTGCATCTTCACAGGACCAAAGTAGATTGTTATGACAAGGCCATTGACTGCCTAGATGGTAATGGAGAACATAGAATATTTCCAAGAAAGAATAAGCCTACAATCAGTTAGGATGGTCACAACTATGTAGGCTAAGCACAGTTGCAGGAAAGGGTGTGTAATGTTTGCAATCCATATCTCTAGTGACAAAGATAAGGATGTTGAGGATGCATAAGTATTCAATAGGTACCTTATATTACAAGAATTTCAAGACGTGTTTCTAGCATAGATTCCAGAGTTTCCTCCTCATAGGGAATTGGACTTATCTATTGATTTGGTACCAAGAGAAACACTATCATCGAAGGCACCTTATAGGATAAGCACACCAAAGTTAGTAGATTTGAAATTGCAACTAAAGGAAATGCTTGATAATGAATACATTAGGCCAATTGTATCGCCTTGGGGTAAACCAATATTGTGAGTGAAGAAGAAGGATGGTAGTTTCAGGTTATGAATTGATTACAAGCAACTGAACATGGTAACGATCAATAACATGTATCTGTTGCCAACGATTAATGACTTGTATGATCAGCTGGATGGAGCAGCAATGTTCTCGAAGATTTCTTTGAGATCAGGATACGACCAGGTGCACATCAAAGAAGAGGACATCTACAAGACTACTTTCAGGACCAACTATGTGGATTATGAGTTTTTTATGGTTCCTTTTGGTTTGAATAATTCTAATTCCCTCGTTACGTTTATGTGCTTGATGAATAATGTATTTTTTCCTTATTTGGACAAGTTTTTTATTGTATTTATTGATGATATATTGATATATTCTAAGAATGGAGAATAGAATGACACACATTTAGAAACATTATTGATATTGATAAGAGAGCATCAATTGTCTGCTAATATTAGAAAATGTATATTCTTTTAGACATAGGTACATTACTTGGGACATTTTGTTTCCAAGGAAGGCATAACAGTGGTTCCAGAAAAGATAAGGGCTATCATGGAGTGGAAAACTCCTAAGAATGTGGATGAGGTTAGATCATTCATGGGGTTAGCAGGTTACTATAGTAGGTTCATCAAAAACTTCACACGCATTTCATATCCTATTACATCATTGTAGAGGAAAGGTAAGAAATTTGAATGGACAAAGGAGTGTATAGCCAATTTTGAGCAGTTGAAGTAATTGTTGACCAATGCCCCAATTCTTAATATTGCAGATCCAGATGAAGAGTTCATGGTGTGTACAGATGCTTTCAAAATAGGAATTGGTGGAGTCTTGATGAAGGAGGGACATGTGGTGTGTTATGAGTCTAGGAAGATGAATAAGAATGAGTATAACTATGTGAATCGTGATCTTGATTTGGAAACTATTATTCATGCCTTGAAGATGTGGAGGCATTATCTTCTTGGCAGGAGGTTTGTATTAATGAGTGATCACAGTGGGTTGAGATATTTGTTTGACCAACCAAATAGGAATGTCGAGCAGACCAGGTGGTTAGCCACAATCAATTATTTTTACTTTCAGAACAAATATATCAAGGGTAAGAAAAATAGGGTTGCATATGCTCTCAACAGAAGAGTGCAGGCAAAGCATGTTGCAAAAGTGATCTCTTATGGGACAAATTTACAGGATTGGATCTTACTGGCAAGCCAGTAGGATGGGAGCTACATGGAGCTTAGGCACAGGTTACAACAAGGTATAGGTGATGAGGATATGGAATATCATCTCATGAAAGATGGTTTGGTGAGATTCAGGGATATGATCTATGTGATGTATGATAGTGGGATCAAGAAGATTATCTTGAGGGAGTTTCATTTCAAGACATATTTAGGTCACCCGAGCTATCAAAAGACATTGACAATGGTGAAGAAGATCTAATATTGGCCGAATCTAAAAAAGGAAGTGGCAAAGTTTGTGGCTAGATGTTTAGACTGTCAACAAGCAAAGTAGAGTGTAAGAATCCAGGTGAGTTGTTTCATCCTATATTGATTCCAAAATGGAAATGGGAGGTCATTTCCATGGATTCATTACAGGTCTTCTGAGAACTTTTAGGCAATATGATTCTATCATGGTTGTGGTTGATAGATTGAGAAAGGTAGCTCACTTCATTCCAACGAAGACTACTTATTCAGATAGTGAGGTGGCATAGGTCTTCATCAAGGAGATTTAGAGATTGCATGGAGTTATGAAGAATACTGTATCAAATAGGGATGCTAAGTTCACTTCCAAGTTTTGGAAGAAGATATTTGCAAGTTGGGAATAGAGTTGGCCTTTAGTATATATTATCATCCATAGACAGATGGACAGATAGAGAGGGTCAACAGGATCATGGGGACATGTTGAGGATGAATTTGATGCATCAGTAGAGGAAATGCGAGGAGTACCTTTCATTGGTCGAGTTTTCTTACAAGAATTGTTATGAGGAGTCACTGAGGATGAGTCCATTTGAGGCACTGTATGGGAAGAGTTGTAATACTCCCATAAACTGGAGTGATCCAATGAACATGGTTCTTATTGGACCGGATATTTTGGCAAAAATGGAATAGGAAATGCAGGTTATAAAGAAGAATCTAAAGACAACATAGGACAAACAAAAGAGTTGTGCAGACCAACACAGGGTATTTAAGGAGTTTCAGGTTGGGGAGCATGTGTATTTGTGCATAAAGCCAAAGAAGAGCTCCTTGAAGATTGGATCATGTGCCAAGTTGGCACCACAATATTGTAGGCCTTTTGAGATCCTTCAGAGGATTGAACCAATGACCTACACACTTGTACTATCTCCAAAAGTGAAATTTCATGATGTTTTCCATGTTTCATTGCTTAAGAGACATGTAAAGGATGTGGATAATGCTATTGATTTGTTTGTATTGTAGGTGGAACTAGAAGGATAATTCCAGCTAGAACCTTAGTGAATATTGTGGTGGAAACAACTAATGCTCTGGAACAGAGAAATTGACAAAGTTAAAGTGTAGTGGAAGCACTTTGGGCTTGATGAAGCTACATCGGAGATGGATGATCAAATGCGGGCTATGTATCCTTCATTGTTTGTTGGTTGGGGAAAAGTAGTTTTGGTACTTGTATATATTTATGTATGGTTTCTATTGTAAATAACAGAATGAGCTATGTTATAAAGCTCCAATAAGTAGTATGGTTTTCAATTTGTCATGTTTTCATGATGGTTTTTCTTTTGAGTAGGTTGTTCAATGTAAATACTGCAATGAGCTAAGTTATAATGCTCCATGGGTAGTATGTTTTGTTTTTCAGTGGTTTTGTTGGTTGTAGGTTTCATAGACCCCAAGGATGGTGTTCCCCTAAGGGGGAGGGGTCTGTAATAGCCATGGGTTAAAATTTTATGTAATAAAGTTAATAAATGGAAGATAAGACCATGGCCATGGGATACATATTCCAAGCTGAATATTGGGCAAGGTATCCTAGTGGGCATGACTTGTTGTGTGTTATGGTTAAGGGGAAATTGACAAAGGCGACAAGAAAGGCTTTGAAAAGGCCAAAACGTATTTTTGGCATTTTATTTATGAAAATAATGGAAATTAGGAGAAAATGGAGGTGAAACGTCATAGTTTGCATGTGAGGAGGAAATTGAAGGAAAATTAAGGATAATGAAGAAATTAGAGGCATCAATAATAAAAAGACACTAGAACATCAGTTTGGATCCCTTTTTCAGTTCATTTTCAGAGAGGAGAAGAGCACCAAGAGGAGAAGGAAAGAAAGCAAGCAAAGGAAGGACAAGGAAAGAAAAGGAAAGAAAAGGGAAGCAAGGATAGAGCCAGGAAAGGTTGGATCAAGTAGCTTCAACAGGAATACTTGTAGGTAATAGGTTGCATGTATGATTTCTTAGATGTTTTTTGCATACATGGTATGTGCGTATTTGGTTTCATTATTGTCAATGGCCTATTTTTGTCGGGTTTTTGATAGTGGGTTTTTAGCTTTGCCTTGCCATTTCTAGACAACCATGATGTGATGGGATTCTTTTTTGGTTGAGCTTTGGATTGCCGGAAGGTTTTGGATCTGGGTGAGGTGGTCTCAAGGAAATCCCAAGGGTTGAGGGTGGAGATGGTTTTCTCATAGAAGCCCCCAACAGGTGGGAGGAGACATGAAAATTCCTCAAGGGATGGCGAAATAATTTCGAGGCATCCAAGCCAGGTCTAGTTTTGGTGCTCTTAGAGCTAGTTTAGGTGAGATCACTATATGGTGAGGGTGGAGATGGTCTAACCCCTGAATTCACTTTGTTGTTTATGGATTGGTTTATCCCATGAGTTCCCACATTCATGCTTGGAATATGGTGCGGGGGTGATTGGGTGAAAGAAATATTTGGTTAAACCCAATCTATGGTTGGGTGGTACACGGAAGTCCCTGACTTGGTTGAACTTTGTATTTGGTTAATAAGAGCTAAGTTCCTCTTATCTTTGATGAGTAATTATACTTGTTATTATGTGGCTTTAATGGTTGTTCTATAATTATTATCTATCTCGTTATGTGTTGGTTATAAGCATGATTATATGATAGATCTATGTATGGCTCTTATCACACCTTATTCAAGGAATGTCTAGTTAATGAATGCATGACATAATTGGTTTTATGATAGTTATTGTGAGAAGGAATTAACCCTTCCTATTAAACCTTAGATATTTTTTCATATCCTTATGTTAAAATATGAATTCATGACCTATAGGTTGCATGTTTATCATGTGTTTGACGAAATTTTAGTCCTAGTTTGGAGAGGTCAGGTCAAGTCCTGGTTTATGTTTTAGTTTGGAAGCCTTGTTTCTATGTGTTTCATCATTTATGGAAGTCTCACTGAGTTTTGGGAAGGGGCCTAAGTCCTAGCCCTAAAAATGTGGTTCATAATTCGGGGTTGATGGCATAGAATTGACCGAAAAAGTCTACAGTCACTAGGAGGAAAGCCTATGGGAGCATTTGGAGGGCTATAGTCTTTTGCAGGCCTTGTCAAGGGAGTCACTGCAGCTCTAGATTAGTGAAAAAGATTTTTATGTTAGGGGTTGGACACCTGGAGAGCTTGGGTCGCTCCTGGAGGTCTTCTAACACCTGAGGGAAGTCAGTAAGGTATTAGTTTTTTGACTCCATTTCCTTAAGGCCATATAGGAGGTTGAGTCTTATCATAGTGACCCTCAGTTCATGTTTACCCTAAGAAATTGGTGAAAGTGGGTAAATGTGGGAGGATGTGGGTTACAAAGAAATACCCCTCCTAGCCCTTGGATGAATTTAATTTGGTTAAGGAAAATTCGTTTTCAAGGAGGAAACCCAGATGTGCACAAAAGTACAGGTCAACTTTAAAGAGAAATTGGGCACCCCTGTAAGCATATTAATACAAGTCAAGCTAACGTAATTTGAACATCATAATCAATCATCTTCTTCTCTATCTAATTTTGCCTTAGTTCATATAGGTGTGTAATTGGTTCATACAAGTCCGAAATTCTAGGGTACGAACTCACATGTGTGAAAGGAAGTTTTTTTCTTGAGTTGCAGGCTTGGTTTGAAAATATTTTTGTTTACAAGACTTTGCTTTTCCTTTTCGAGTTTGTCGCAATATGAGTGGACAGCACTAATTAAATTCTCGCGTGAATTTATTTTTCTTTGGATGATCAATTCAACAGAAAGATTTTATTGCTTTACAGGGAATACTATTAAATGACCTCTCCAAATTAGAGAATCAAGTCATATTTCCACAGATGCTCTGGAATAATTTTGAAGTATTTTCGGTTGCTTGTCCATCTCGCAATGGCTAATTCCTTTCTCCTTGATTTCATGAATGCCTATGCAGATAGGTAGTTATCTGACTGGCTCAACGACGATTTCTACTTCGGAGAAGGAGCAGGATGAATCAGTTTCTTTCATATAGACGAGGTTCAAGTTCGAATGGTTCTGTTTCGACCAGGGTTAGCGAGCACAGGTATGGTTAACCACTTTTTTTGGATAACTTCTGTTTAGACCACGTTTGATTGAGAAGCATCGGGTAACACTTGGACAACCCATTAATGGTTCATCAGGAGGTTCAGCTTCGCAATCCATTGTTTGGTTCACGATCTATGGGTTAAGTTCAC
>APFE030889135.1:0-21990 GCA_000404065.3 Pinus taeda | reverse complement strand
AGGTTCAAAGAAATGTCAGATGAGTGATGAAGAGCGTAGGATAAGTATTGTAGAGATGAAAGCAGAGTTAGATATACTACAAGAATGGTTTCAAGAGAAAGTGAATGAAAACCAAAGATATGGATGGAGAATAAGGAAACGGGTCAAGTGGAATCTATTGCAATAGGGATGGAATGCTAAGTTGATGAACAAACTAGAACAAAGACATATTTCTTTGTTGGAGAATGAGAGACTCATAGGAATTGAGTCACATCAAAGAGGATTTGCTAAAAACCAGAAATTCCATGGTGGGAATTCGGTGCTTGAAGCATCAAAAGAGACCAAAAGATCTGATATTTTTAAAACTGATAGTTTGTCTGTGAATGCAGGTATGGAATTTGTTGCTATGGAGACAACTAATGACCATTGTTCTGATAAAAAATTATTTTGTGAACCTAAAGGAAATTGGGATGATTGCTTTTCATTCCATGAAGTTGAGGTTGCAGCTCAATTGGAGGAAGAAACAATAGCTGAAGAGACAGAAGCCAAAGAAGTTGAAACTAGAGAAACTGTAACAAAAGAAGGAAAGGACACCATAGAGAACATCAACTGTGTCGATGTGATTAACAAAGGGGAATTACTCTTAGAGCATAATATGCAGAATTTGGTTGACAGTTCGAGTGATGATAATGGTGAACTTTCAGGTATAGTTCTTACTAATCTCAACATGACAGAGTTACCTGGTAAAGCTATAGGTGCAGATGGTGAACCAGTTCGAGACTCGTTCAAGATTTGGAGACCAGGAGAAAGAAGGATGGCAGGAACAAAAACACAATAGCATGGAAAAGAAAGACTAAAGGACCATTAGAAAAACAGAGTTTGGAATCCTGGATGTAGCAAGTCATTCAAACTTGTAGCTGACTTGTAGCTGTCACATTACTACAGAAAAGTGACAAACCTCATAGATAGGAGTCTATGAATTTTTTTTACATTGGTAGTCTGATGCAGGAGCATCCTGCTCAGAGTATTTATTGTTCATTTGGTTAATTAGGGGGATGATGTTTTTAGTTATTTTTAAATAATCTTATATAAATTGAGTGGTAATCTATGTGTGAGGATTTCAGTTGTGAAATATTCTCAACTATGTGAGAATGTCAAGGATAATTAATGTGTGTAAATCTCGTAGAAATCTTAGGGATTACGAGATCGTCGAATAGGAATTAATTGAGTGAATTATGAAGAAAATCATGGATTTAGTATAATCCATTATTATGTAATTATGTTATAAATGTAAGCCTGCGAGGAGAGTGGAAAACAGAGCGTTAGACAGAGTTTAGAGGTGTTAGAGTGAGCTAAGTAGTAGTGAGAATAAATCAGAGCACGAGATGTTCTGAATATATATGTAAATATTGTTATGAATGAAGGAGTTTGTGTGTTAAAACATGTTTTTGCGTGATCTTTTATCATGTGATTTGCTTTCATTGATCTTTTAATCATAGGTTGAATCTTTGTTAAATACTAGTTTTTGTTGATCGACGATTGAACGCAGACAGAGATTGAATGAAGAAATGAGTTATCATTGATCACGGGATGGATCAATGATGATCTATTACGAGAAGATCGACAGTGTTCCCTGGTAAATGCACACGCAACTTAACATAGGAAATGGACCCAAAACATTATAAGATCGAGTTAGTCGATAAATTCATGGACAAACACCGAAGAAGAGCGGAAACCGTCCGATCCATAGATCCATAGATCTAACAAATATCGTGCGCTAACAAGCGTTGAAGTTTAACTCTGAAATCGGACGCGATCATTTATATAACTGACTTAATAACTCAGTTAATCTGAATCATTTGTTTAAAGGAGTCAGATCCAATGGTAGTCGCGTCAAAAAATGCACGCAGGTTAATATAAATTTCAGACTCGATGAGTTATCGACTGTGGTTTAATCCGGTTGGAGTCCGGGTTGATCGTAGTCGTTTGTTGTGAAGGGATGCAATCCGACGGTGATCGCGTGGTGAAGACGTTCACAAGTTAATTCAAGAATCAGACCCGAGAAAGTCATAAACTGGGGTTTTATTTCTTTTTGGTTCCGTGGGTATTAAAGTTTTGGCCATATTCCGAGTAAATTGAATAGTTCGGCTATTTTAACTGAAAAACGAAATTTGAAGGTTTAAACGAGAATTTATATTGTTTTGAGTTCCGCTAAAGAGGTCGGGGTCTAATAATTTAATTAAACAAATGATTATTTAATTTAAAATTCCTGATATGTGTTTCGATGCAATTTCACCCCATCAAATTCCATCCGGATGAGGAGTTATTGAAATAATTAAAAATTTTAATGGGCTCCTAAGTCTAAACTTAGAAAAATAAAAATATTAATGGGTATTAATAAAGATAAGGATGAGAAGCTTCTAAGAGATGAGGATCAAGTCTGTTTTAATCTTAGCTGTTGATTAGAGACTTAATCTCGGCCATTGACTCTTCAACAGGAAAAGTATAAGAGAAGACTTGAGGGTCATTTGGAGACACGCCAATAGATACTGAGTATCCCAAGGAAAAATCAAATTTTAGAGAGAGTGAAATCGATTTCAGAGGGAGAGTTGCAAGGTGGAGGAAGAGGGGGTGATTAGCAGTAGTTTGGGAGCTCAAAAGAGGTGATGCAGGAACTCTAAGAGACAGTGCAGAGGGAGATGCAGATCATATAGATGTAGTGGATAATGCAGAGAAGGACAAAGTAGCGCAGAGCCATGCAGAATGATGCAGGGCTGACGTAGTAGGGAAAGGAAGTCCTCCAGGGCATCAGAAAGTCTCAGAGAGAAGTCTCAAGTGTTTTCTCCCAGTGTCTATGCAATTTTTTTTTTGTTTGTAAAAGCGATTGTTGTTGAAGATTAATAAAACCCTCATCTGTTGCACCGATTTTCCTGCATTGGGTTTTTCCGGGGACAATTGCCCAAAAATAATTGTGTCGATGTGTTTGATTCTTGTGCATATATTTGTTTCCGTATAATGGTGTGATATCTACAATAGAATTTATTTTAATATTTACTGAAGGGATTTCATAAATAACTTATTGAGAAATAAGTAGGTAAAATAAATCAGTTGTTGTAGTAATAGAATTTATCTTTAGAAATTTTCACATGGTATCAGAGCAAATATTTGGAGACAGGAAGAGAAAACCAATTATGGGTCAAGGGCATGATATAGAGGCATCCACGTCAAAAGACTCGTGCAGATTTTCAAAAGAATGTACAAGAGATAGAAATTTCGAATTCTTTATCCTAGCTTCCAGATTGGAAGAAGAAGTTGCTTGCATAGAAAGCTCTGCATCATCAGGGTTATGGTATATAGATAGTGCAACCTCCTAGCATATGATAGGAATCCATGAATGTTTCTCAAATTATCAGGAGGAAAGAATGAATTTTCAAATCACCATGGGGAACAAGGCAAAATGTACTCCAGTTGGGAAGGGTACTATATTTTTTAAAACAGAAACGGGAGAGCAGTTTCGAGCTACCAATGTGCTGCATGTGCTAGGACTGGGGATGAACTTAGTTTCCATATCTCAACTTCAAAGCAAGGGCTATGACATTTTCTTCATTAAGGAGGAAGTATACGTCAAACACCCGAGTTGGAAAAAGAAGGTGCAGATCGGAATCAGAAGTAACAGGTTGTACAGGTTGCAGCTAGAATAACCAATGGCACTAATAGGCAATAATGGAGAGAAGGATTTGAATGAACTATGGCACAAAAGGTTTGGCCAATAAAAATACTTCTGCAACACTGCCACTATTTTCTCTACTCTGAAATGTCCAACAACTCGACTGTAGTGCACCTCCCAAATCATCTCGGCACGCTCACTTGAAGGAACACATATGTGTCCTAGGTGGCATAACAGTGCATCTTGGAGGTGAAAATTTGGAATTTTCTCTGCGATTTGGGGGCACCTTTCCCTTGCTTCCAATTCACAAATTCAAAGTCTCGCTTATTCTATTTAAACTTTTGCTCGATCTTGACAGTGTATCAATAAGTCGTGTTGAGCAAGGAGATGTTTAGGAACTCCATCTCATCCTGGATGTACTTGTGTAGATAGTCATTGTAGTTGAGTTCCAAATGTCGCTCAAAATCCTTGATACCTAACTTTGTGCGAAAGTCCAGCACATCTTGGTCCCTTCCCTATCGCAGCGTGGTCCACTTTATGTATTTATCTTTGTAGCTCCCAATAGGGTAATACTCCTCCTTGATGGTGTGCCGGAAATAATTCAAAGTGGGTGCAGATGAAAATAGTGAGGGTGCACTCTCATCCCTCTTCTCACAGTAGGTTTCCCACGAGTCCTTGATGTGGGGGGCAGTTTTGAGGAGTGAAAAAGTAATCTTTTCCCAATTGGAAAAATCATGAACCAAAAAATATCCTTCTATCATATTTAACCATTATTTATGGCATCCGCATCTATCTAACCTTAAAATATGGAGATATCAAAGTTAACTTGTACCTTAAAGGGTGTGGCACTTCCAGAATGGATGTTGGAAGGAGATGCGTCTCCTATGGGCAGCTGTCGAAGGATTTGGGCAAAGTTGTCCATCATCGCGTTCCTCTGTCACTCGAGGGCTTCTTCGAGCCATATTTTCAAAGGATCTCCTGCCCCCTCGTCTTTCTTTTCTTCCATCATGGGAGGTTGTCGGGGTTTGCGAGGCTAATTTTGCAAAGGTTCAACCGGTTTGAACCCTAACTTCTTCCACCATAACTTCGTTGGGGACATACAAAGAAAAATAGAGAAATAGCAAATCGCTCTGATACCACTGATCCAAACATAAATAGGAATGCAACAAAATACAGATATAACCATAAATACAGAGTTGCAATATGAATAACACGTAATTTCATTAATATCAAAGAACTGAATATGCTTACATACAGAATAGAAATAAACTAGCTCAGGGGATGGTAGCTTATCTCTGAGAAAAGATGTGGCGGGCACATGCCTCTGAACTGTGTTACAATGAGTCTCAAAGGCTTATTTATTATTGAGAAACAATGGAAAACCCTAAACATCCAAAAACCTAACCCTAGGAGATGAAGCGCCAAAATCGTGGGCCCCGTTTGAGTAAATTGGTACATCAAATTCTCGAGGTCGTAACTTTGGCATACGATCTCTGTTTGACGCGCACAATACCTCGTCAGAAAGATTTATCCGAGGACTACAACTTTCAACTGCAAACATTAGTCAAAGCCTCATGTTAGGCTGTTTTCCAAGAAAACGTCGTTGAGGGCATCAAAACGGCTCCAGAAGTTTAGGACTCGAAAAACTTGCAAAAATAGTAAATTGTGTTACAATTAAGGAAACTGAAAAAATGAAAGAAATAATGGTGGGGCTTCAAGTGGAATAGGCAGGTGGCCACCAATATCCACGTGGATTAGTCCTCCCCGCTTAGGAAGCGTCCCCATTGCGTTGAGTGCCTCCATGAGATGGGGAAACTTTTGTTGAACTTGGTCCTTGGTGAGCCACTTTCCTTAGTGCAGGAGTTGGCTAGCTTTGACAACTCAATACAATTGGATCTTCTGTTGGTGAGTGTTCTTGATCTGTGTGTCCATGATCTGATTATTTGTGGCTTGTTCCATGTAGTCTAGGTTTAACTCTGTTGGTGTGAGCTGTTCTGCAATGTCTAATGTGTCTAGTAATGGTGGAAAGTATGGTCGAAGGCATTCCACATTGAACACTGGGTGCAAGCCAAGGAATGGTGGAAAGTATGGTTGAAGGCGGTCCACATTGAACACTAGGTGCAGGCCAAGGAATGGTAGAATGTTGAACTCGAAAAAATTGTCCCCTACAGCCTTAGTGATGGTGTAAGTCCCATATTGGAGTGGGTGAAGCTTGCAATGGGGCCCAAAGAGACGCTCCTTCTGCAAATTTAACCAAACTTTGTCACCCACCTGGAACTTTTGTGGCACCTGATGTTGATCATGATGTTGCTTGTACTTAGCATTGTTTATGTCCAATATGTCATGGACCTACTGGTGGATGTGCTGAATGTGCTCAATGAAGTTGTTAACCCTGTCGGCTTTGGACTAGCCATGAGATGAATTTGCCTGAGTAGTTGCAAATGGTATGGCCACATCAATGGGACATAGTGGTTGGAACCCCAACCAGACCAAAAAGGGGTTGTGGCGAGTTGAGCTATGGAGAGCCCTGTTGTAGTGTTGCTAGACATGATGACGCAGTCAAGACATGAAGCCTCTATCAAGGTATGAAGCCGCAGTCATGTATTGGACCAAGGCATGAAGATGCAGTCAAGGTCATGTATCCGTGGTGAGATAGAGCCACAGGCATAGAAGCATGGAAGTTGCAATAATAACGTAATGAAGCATGTAAGAGCCGCAGGCATAGAATCACAGTTGGCTGCAGTCATAAAATGGAACCGCATTCAAGGGTTTGAATGCACCTCGCTATAGCAGTCATAAACTCGGGTGCTTTACGAATGTATCATCGTGTATCCTAGCAGCCTCAGCATATATATGTATATGATAACACTCAGCCTAGTCATGCAAAGATTTGACCGCAGTTAAACAAGTGAGTGTATCTACTTATTACGCAACCCTTATTCATTTCTCTAGGAGGCCATTATATGTTGGTCTTAGATGCCCTAAATCAACATATCCTTTGAGTCTTGCATGCTTGAAGGAATCTGGAACATAGCCTAGCTACTTTGCTAGGCTGCGAGCCATAGCAAGCAGCTAAGGCTGCAAGCCATAACAAGCAGTTAAGGCTGATATACATATGGCAGTGTAATAGTGTTTCAGCATGATGGGCATGGGTAGCATGATGAGTAATGATGAAAAGGGAAACATGATCAGTAAGACTACATGATAATGTAAAGGGCAGCATGATCTGTAATGAGACTGTATGATGATGGAAGATGCAACATAATGGGCAACATGATGATGAGAGCAGATGACAACAGCTCAGTCATCAAGGTCCAGCACTATGATGGTACAACATGGCGCTACACAGTAAGGTGCAACAAATGGACGATAGGTGAAGCCATCCCCTTGAAGAATCAGTTGAAGCAAAATGTCTTCAATTGATCTCATGCATCATCGTTATAGGAGATGATCTATGCTCAAGATAAGTCAAAGTGTTGACTTCTGTTGTAAATGTACTATCTCTC
This sequence comes from Pinus taeda, assembly GCA_000404065.3. Taxonomy (NCBI): domain Eukaryota; kingdom Viridiplantae; phylum Streptophyta; class Pinopsida; order Pinales; family Pinaceae; genus Pinus; species Pinus taeda. The sequence goes on along the minus strand of APFE030889135.1, from coordinate 14,838 downwards.
TCTGCTGAACTTTGAAGAGCATAAAAGAAGAATTGATCAAGGGTTTCTGCACATTGGGGTTTGTCCCTAGTTAGCGCCACATCTTATGTCCTCTTGTCTTGGCTTGTCTTCTGCGATTTATATTTATGTTCCATCTACAGTTTACTTTAATGCTAATGTGTTTGCTAACTGTGAAAATTTAAATAAATTGCTCTAGCATAGAACATACCAAAATTTAACATGGTATCGGAGCTGAGGTGAAGACAATGCCCAAGAAAGTGTGAAAGAGCAATCATCGAAGACAGTTGGGATAGGACAAAAGGATCAATGGGTTCCTCATCCCTCTTCTAATTCAGTGAGGGTGAAGTTGAAGCAGAGAATATTATCAGAATGGCGCAGCAGAAGTTTCTGATGGCCTACCTAAAGATCACTTCATTGGGAATTTCAGATCTAAGGGTGGAAGGAAAGGCGGGTGCCTTGGTTGCAATAAGTTCGGCCATTATGTGAAGGAGTGTCCGAATGGCAGAGATGCATCTCTTGATGAAGATAATAATCATTCCAGGACATCTTCAATGATCAAAGGAATGATAAGTATTGCAAGTCATCAAGGACACAACCGACTCTTCAGAGAAAGCAAGGAACCCCAGGTATGAAGAATCAAATGTTGTTTTTGACAAGATAAAGAAGCGTTATCTTGTGTTGGCCCTCTCCTTCAGATTCTTTGGGAATCTGGCTTATTGATTGTAGTGCTTCAAAGCACTCCATCGGATAGACGAGTACACTCTCTAATTTGGTAGAGATGGAAACAATCGTGGGATTTACTTGAGTCGATGCCACCTATCCGAGAAAGGATGTTGGGAATGTTATCCCTCGACTGAATGGGGGTAACTCAATTCGTTTACAGAATCTCTTTTATGTACCTGATTGCAAGAAGAACCTGGTGTCCATTTCAACAATGGAAGTCTAAGGTTACGAGGTGGTACTCATCGATGAAAAGCAGGTCCATAGGCTTGGAACAACCCAAGGAGTTTGAGATTGATGATTAGGAATCTCAAATATGCAGGTGGAAGAAAGCCCTCTATGGCTTGAAGCAAAACACCATGGGCATAGTATGAGAGGATTGATAGCTTTCATATGAAGCTAAGATTCACTAGGAGTGAAAGTGATCCAAACCGTTACTCAAAGGTTGTGGATGATAGACCTATCATACCGACACCTATGTCTGACAGGTGCAGACCCTCTCATTTGTAGAAGACAGAGGCAGTAGGATTCCGAATGTGGAAAGATAAACTGCGAGCCTGTGACTACCTCGAGGATATTAACTTTCAGAAGTTATATGATAGTGATGTCGGACCGGATTTGGGAAATGCCTCTGAGTTTCATAAACTTATTCGTGTTGATATTCTTGGTGAACCTCCTTCTGAACATATGTTTTAAAGTTAGCATGGTGAGCTCATATTTGATTGAGCTTCATTGGATTGGTGCCTAGAATCTTCTGAGATATCTTTATGGCACAATCTCTCATGGATTGAGATACACTGCCAAAAATGTGAAACTGCATGATTATTCGAATGATGAATGGGCAAGCAGTGTGGAGGATCACTAGAGCACTTCTTAGTGCTAGTTCTCTTTGGATTCTGCTTCGATATCATGGATGAGAAGGAAGCAGAAGTCGATTGTTATAAGCACTGCCGATATCAAATACATAGCTATGAGTATGATCTCGTGTGAAGCTGCATGGTTGCAATAGCTCTTAAGTGAGTTGATTGTACACATGATGAATACCACTGTGATTCTCTGTGAAACTAGAGGAGGGATTCGATTATAGAGGAATCCTATATTTGATGATTGCTCCAGCAGATAGACATCAGATACTGCCTTATCTAGGATATGGTAAGTTGATGAGCAAGGAGGCTCCATCACATTGAGACTAATGTATAGGTCACCGTCATTTTATCAAAGCCTCGAGGAAAGATCAAATCTGTGATCTTCCCAAACGACTCGAAGTCGTCAAGAGACCCTTGTAAAAGGGTCCTGCATGGTGCATACATCGAGCTCTGGGAGCTCTGGGGGTTTGCGGTTCTTATTGGAGCGACATATGACCATAGGGTGACTCACCATCCCCTGATGTGTACGTGTACAGGGTAAAAGAATCAAAACTTTCCCTATGACACCCTGTGGCGACTATGTAACAGGATGATTAGTTCTCTTGTGAGGTCTGGATGATGTGTTCTCCATGATGATTGTGTAGCAGGATGATTAGTTCTCCTGAGAGGTTTGGATGATGTGTTCTCCATGACGACTATGTAGCAGGATGATTAGTTCTCCTGTGAGGTCTGGATGATGTGTTCTCCATGACGATTGTGTAGCAGGATGATTAGTTCTCCTAAGAGGTCTGGATAATGTGTTCTCCATGACGACTATGTAGAAGGATGATTAGTTCTCCTGTGAGGTCTGGATGATGTGTTCTCTATGATGATTGTGTAGCAGGATGATTAGTTCTCCTATGAGGCCTGGATGATGTGTTCTCCATCACGATTGTGGAACAGGATGATTTTCTCTCTTGTGGGCCAGGATGATTAGCTCTCCGTGGCATCCACTGGATAGGATGATTCACTCTCATGTGGAAAGGATGATTAGCTCTCATGTCGAGGCATCCTACCCATGCAGTCTGGGAATCATGGGAAGTACCTCTCATTTGATCAATGAGCAGGGAAATGAGGATATTAGTATCGATGGACGCATCGTTGTATCTACCATACTCCCTATGCTAGGATGACCTTAATTGATCTGGGATTAATGAATAGTGGTATGGGACCAGTGGTAGGAGTTGTACCCACGCTGACACTGACTTCGGGTCAGTAGAGGACTAGTCTGGGACCAATGGTACATACTCTGAGAATGACATTGAGTCAGTAGAATACTGGTCTGGGACTAGTGGTAGGAGTTGTACCTACTATGACACTGACTTCAGGTCGGTTGAGGACTAGTCTGGGACCAGTGGTACACACTCTGAGATTGACTTCGGGTCAGTGAAGAATGGTATGACATGTTCTCGATCAATTCTTCTTCTTCATGGTTTAGCAGAGCAGAGCTAAGTTGAGTAGAGCAACAAAGCTAAATAGAGCAGAACTGAGCAGAGCAAAGCCAACAGAGCTAAGCAGAGCTGAACAGAGCAGACCTGAGTAGAGAAGTGCAGGGCACTGATGGCAGAAATAGTACAGTTGGACATATGGATCAACAGATGGAGTTCTCCCTAGTTGAGAGGGAGTGTTAAAATTGGCAATTAGGGCTAAACTCCATGTGGGTCATCTTATCTATGGCAGCTGATATTTTTATTGAATCCCTCTCGTCGAGAGGTGTGGGATTGATCTAAAGATCATCCGATTCCATCAAGTATTCATGGAGTTATGAATTTATTTATGTTATAAGACAAATTATCAAGTTGACCAACAACTTGTGTAGGCTCGGAAGTCCAATAGTCATGTCTATTCGTCATCTACGTTTTAGTATAAATAAGTGAGGAGTTTAAGTCATTGAAGACACACTCTTCACGTAATCTCCTCTCCACATCTTGGGTTTTTGGGGAAGGAAAGACACTAAAGAGTACGTTGATGCCCTACCTGCAAATGGTGCCCTAATCCAACGCAGGTCATGAAGACATCTATCCGCTAGCAAATGAAGACACCTAATACGCAACAAGGAGACCTGTTCACGCAACACAAGAACTCGCATGGAATCTCATGCATGAAGGAGTAGGTTCGTATTAAGATATGGCTGCACCTTGGCTAGGGTATTAGGTGCAGTCATGTTCAGATTTCAAAAGCAGGCATGATGACGCAGTCAAGACATGAAGCTGCTATCAAGGTATGAAGCTGCAGTCATGTATTGGACCAAGGCATGAAGACGCAGTTAAGGTCATGTAGTTGTAGTGAGATAGAGCCACGGGAATAGAAGCATGGAAGTCGCAGTCATAACGTAGTGAAGCATGTAAGAGCCACATGCACAGAAGCATAGTTGGCCGCAGTCATAAATGGAACCACAGTCAAGGGTTTGGCTGCACCTCGCTATAACAGTCATAAACTCAGGTGCTTTACGAATGTATCATTGTGTGTCCTAACAACCTCAACGTATATATGTATATGATAGCACCCAGTCTAGTCATGCAAAGATCTGGCCGCAGTTAAACAAGTGAGTGTATCTACTTATTACGCAACCCTTATTCATTGCTCTAGGAGGCCATTATATGTTGGTCTTAGATTCCCTAAATCAGCATATCCTTTGAGTCTTGTATGCTTGAAGGAATCTGTAACATAGCCTAGCTGCTTTGCTAGGCTGCAAGCCATAGCAAGCAGCTAAGGTTGATATACATATGGCAGTGTAATAGTGTTGCAGCATGATGGGCATGGGTAGCATGATGACTAATGATGAAAAGGGTAGCATGATCAGTAAGACAACATGATAATGTAAAGGGCAACATGATCTGTAATGAGATTATATGATGATGGAAGATGTAGCATAATGGGCAGCATGATGATGAGAGCAGATGAGAGCAGCTCAGTCATCAAGGTCCAGCGTTGTGATGGTATAGCATGGTTCTACACAGTAAGGTGCGGCAAATGGATGATAGCTGAAGCCATCACCTTGGAGAATCAGTTGAAGCAAAATGTCTTCAACTGATCTCATGTATAATCGTTATAGGAGATGATCTATACTCAAGATAAGTCAAAGTGTTGACTTTTGTTGTAAATTACTATCTCTCTCTCTGCTGAACTTTGAAGAACATAAAAGAAGAATTGATCAAGGGTTTCCCCACATTGGGGTTTGTCCCTAGCTAGCACCACATCTTGTGTCCTCTTGTCTTCTGCGATTTATATTTATGTTCTATTGAGGAGTGCAAAAGTAATCTTTTCCCAATTGGAAAAATCATGAACCAAAAGATATCCTTCTATCAGATTTAACCATTATCTATGGCATCCGCATCTATCTAACCTTTAAATATAGGGATATCAAAGTTAACTTGTACCTTAAAGGGTGTGCCACTTCCAGAATGGATGTTGGAAGGAGATGCGTTGCCTGTGGGTAGCTATCGAAGGATTTGGGAAAAGTTGTCCATCATCACGTTCCTTTGTCACTCGAGGGCTTCTTCGAGCAATATTTTGAAAGGATATCCTGCCCCCCATCTTTCTTTTCTTCTGTCATAGGAGGTCATTGGGGTTTGCGGGGCTAATTTTGCAAAGGTTCAACCAGTTCAAACCCTAACTTCTTCCACCCTGACTTTGTTGGCGACATACAAAGAAAAACAAAGAAAGAGCAGACCGCTCTGATACCACTGATCCAAACTTAAATAGGAAAACAACAAAATATAGATATAACCATAAATACAGAGTTGCAATATAAATAACACTTCATTTCATTAATATCAAAGCACTGAATATTCTTGCATACAAAATAGAAGTAAACTAGCTCAGGGGATGGCAGCTTATCTCTAAGAAAATATGTGGCAGCTACATGCCTTTGCACTATGTTACAATGAGGCTCAAAGGTTTATTTATTATTGAGAAATAATGGAAAACCCTAAACATCGAAAAACCTAACCCTAGGAGATGAAATGCCAAAATTGTGGGCCCCGTTTGAGTAAATTGGTACATCAACTTCTCGGGGTCGTAACTTTGGCATATGATCTCTGTTTGACACGCACAATACCTTGTCAGAAAGATTTAACTAAGGACTACAAATTTTGACTACAAACATTAGTCAAGGCCTCGCGTTAGGCTGTTTTCCAAGAAAACGTCGTTGAGGGCCTCAAAAAGGCTCCAGAAGTTTAGGACTCGAAAAACTTGCAAAAATATTAAACTATACTACCATTAAGGAAACTGAAAAACTAAAAGCAACAGTGGTGGGGGTCTAATTGGAATAGGTAGGTGGCCACCAATAGCCACATGGATTAGTCCTCCTCGCTTAGGAAGTGATGGTCCCCATTGTGTTGAGTGCCTCCATGAGATGGGGAAACTTTTGTTGAACTTGGTCCTTGGTGAGCCACTTGCCTTGGTGCAGGGGTTGGCTAGCTTTGGCAACTTGATGCAATTGGATCTTCTATTGGCAAGTGTTCTTGATATGTGTGTCCATGATCCGATCAGTTGTGGCTTGTTCCATGTAGTCTAGGTTTAACTCTGTTGGTGTGAGTTGTTTTTCAATGTCTAATGTGTCTAATAATGGTGGAAAGTATGGTCAAAGGCAGTCCACATTGAACACTGGGTGCAAGCCAAGGAATGGTGGAAAGTATGGTCGAAGGCGGTCCACATTGAATGCTAGGTGCAAGCCAAGGAAAGGTGGAATGTTGAACTCAAAAAAATTGTCCCCTACAGCCTTAGTGATGGTGTAAGTCCCATATCAGAGCGAGCGAAGCTTGCAGTGGGGCCTAGCGAGACGCTCCTTCTGCAAATTTAACCAAACTTTGTCACCGACCTGGAACTTGTATGGCACCTGATGTTGATCATGACGTTGCTTGTACTTAGCATTGTTTTTGTCCAATATGTCAGTTTGGGGGTGGAAAGTCGTGGACTTAGTGATATTGGTATCCAACATCGACCAGAGACCTGACCAAAATATACTGAGGAACCTGTTGTCCCGATCTGAGATAATGGATTATGGGATCCCAAAATGTATCCACACTCACTCAAAGAAGAGCTTAGTAGTGAGTTATGTTGTGATACTCTTCTTGCAGGTCGCCAGAATGGCCATCTTAGAGAATCTATCGATGAACACGAAAACTAGTCATTGCCATGCTTAGTAGAATGAAGGTCGACATGTAATCCATGGAGATGGATTCCCAAGGTTGATTAGCAGTGGAAGAGGAGTATATAGGCCTTGCTTCTTGATGGTTAGTTTGGCAATGGCGTAGGTAGTGCAGGATCCGATGTACTTCCCAACATCCTGTCGAAGGTTTGGCCAATAAAAATACTTCTGCAGCATTTCCATTGTTTCCTCTACTCTAAAATGTCCAGCGATCCAACTGTAGTGCGCCTCCCAAATCATCTTGTCACGCTCATTTGAAGGAACACAAAAGTGTCCCAGGTGGCATAACAGTGCATCCTGGAGGTGAAAATTTGGCATTTTCTCTGTAGTTTGGGGGTGCCTTTCCCTTGCTTCAGATTCACAAATCCAATGTCTCGCTTCTTTTGTTTAAATTTTTGCTCGATATTGACAGTGTATCAATAGGTCATGTTAGGCAAGGAGATGTCTAGGAACTCCATCTTGTCTTGGATGTACTTATGTAGACAACCACAGTACTTGAGTACCAAATGTCGCTCAAAATCCTTGATTGTTAAAATTGGCAACTAGGGCCAAACTCCATGTGGGTCATCTTAGTTATGGCAGCTAATATTTTTATTGAATTCCTCTCATCAAGAGGTGTAGGATTGATTTAAAGATCATCTGATTCCGTCAAGTATTCATGGAGTTATGAATTTATTTATGTTATAAGACAAATTGTCAAGTCGGCCAACGACTTGTGTAGGCTCAAAAGCCCAATAGTCATGTCTATTCGTCATCTACGCTTTAGTATAGGTAAGTGAGGACTTTAAGTCATTGAAGACACACTCTTCACGTAATCTCCTCTCCACTTCTTGGGTTTTTGGAGAAGGAAAGACACTAAAGAGTACGTTGATGCCCTAGTGGCAAATGATGCCCTAATCCAGTGCATGTCATGAAGACATCTATCTGCTGGCAAATGAAGACACCTAATACGCAGCAAGGAGACCTATTCACGTAGCACAAGAAATCGCATGGAAACTCATGCATGAAGGAGCAGGTTCGTATTAAGATATGACTGCACCTCGGCTAGGGTATTAGTTGCAGTCATGTTCAGATTTCAGAAGCAAGTATGACGACGTAGTCAAGACATGAAGCCGCTATCAATGTATGAAGCTGCAGTCATGTATTAGATCAAGGCATGAAGACGCAGTCAAGGTCATGTAGTCGTAGTGAGATAGAGCCGCAAGCATAGAAGCATGGAAGCCGCAGCAATAACGTAATGAAGCACATAAGAGCCGTAGGCATAGAAGCACAGTTGGCCGCAGTCAAGGGTTTGACTGCACCTCCCTATAGTAGTAATAAACTTGAGTGCTTTACGAATGTATCACCGTGTATCCTAGCAGCCTCAACGTATATATGTATATGATAGCACTTAGTCTAGTCATGCAAAGATCTGGCTGCAGTTAAACAAGCGAGTGTATCTACTTATTACGCATCCCTTATTCATCGCTCTAGGAGGCCATTATATGTTGGTCTTAGATGCCCTAAATTAGCATATTCTTTGAGTCTTGTATGCTTGAAGGAATCTGGAATATAGCCTAGCTGCTTTTCTAGGCTGCAAGCCATAGCAAGTAGCTAACGCTGACATACATATGGCAGTGTAATAATGTTGCAGCATGATGGGCATGGGCAACATGATGAGTAATGATGAAAAGGGCAGCATGATCAATAAGACTACATGATAATGTAAAGGGCAGCATGGTCTGTAATGAGACTCTATGATGATGGAAGATGCAGCATAATGGGCAACATGATGATAAGAGCCGATGAGAGTAGCTCAGTCATCAAGGTCCAACAGTGTGATGGTACAGTATGGTGCTACACGGTAAGGTGCATCAAATGGACGATAGGTGAAGCCGTCACCTTGGAGAATCAGTCGAAGCAAAATGTCTTCAACTGATCTGAAGTATCATCATTATAGGAGATGATCTATGCTCAAGATAAGTCAAGGTGTTGACTTCTGTTGTAAATGTATTATCTCTCTTTGCTGAACTTTGAAGAACATAAAAGAAGAATTGATCAAGGGTTTCCCCACATTGGGGTTTGTCCTTGGCTAGCACCACATCTTGTGTCCTCTTGTCTTGGCTTGTCTGCTACGATTTATATTTCTGTTCTATCTGCAATTTACTTTAATGTTGATGTGTTTGCTAACTATGAAAATTTAAATAAATTACTCTAGCATAGAACATAACAAAATTTAACATTGATACCCGACTCTGTGCGAATGGTATGAAAAATATTTGTGAACCCTAGCACATCTTGGTCCCTTCCATGCCGCAGCGTGGTCCATGTTATGTATTTATCGTCATAGCTCCCGATAGGGTAATACCGCTCCTTGATGGCGTCCCGGAAATAGTTCCAAGTGAGTGCGGCTAAAAATAGTGAGGGTGTACTCTCATCCCTCTTCTCACAGTTGGCTTTCCACTAGTCCTTGACGTGGGGGCGGCTTTGTGGAGTGCGAAAGTAATCTTTTCCCGGTTGGAAAAATCATGAATTGAAAAATATCCTTCTAGCATATTTAACCATTTATCTACGGCATCCGCATCTATCTAACCTACAAATATGTGGATATCAAAGTTAGCTTGTACCTTAAAGGGTGTGGCACTTCCAGAGTGGCTGCTGGAAGGATATGCATCGCCTATGGGTAGCCGCCGAAGGATCTGGGCAAAGTTGTCCATCATCGTGTTCCTTTGCCACTCAAGGGCTTCTTTGAGCAACATTTTGAAAGAATCTCTAGCCCCCTCATCTTTCTTTTCTTCTGCCATTGCAGGCCGTTGAGGTTTGTGAGGCTAGTCTTGCAAAGGTTCAACTAGTTTGAGCCTTAACTCCTTATACCATGACCTTGTTGGGGACATGCAAAGAAAAACAAAGAAAGAATGAACCGCTCTGATACCATTGGTCTGATCTTAAACAAGAACACAACAAAATATAGATATAACCATAAATACAGAGTTGCAGCAGAAATAACACTTCATTTCATTAATTTCAAAGAACTGAATGTGTTTACATACATAATGGAAATAAACTAGCTCGGGTGATGGTAGCTTATCTCTGAGAAGATATGTGGTGGCTACATGCCTCTGAACTATGTTACAATGAGGCTCAAAGGTCTATTTATTATTGAGAAACAATGGAAAACTCTAAACATCCAAAAACCTAACCCTAGGAGATGAATTGTCAAAATTGTGGGACCTGTTTAGGTAAATTGGTACATCAACTTCCCGAGGTCTTAACTTTGGCATACGATCTGAGATCTCTGTTTTACACGCACAATACCTCTCTAGAAATATTTATCCGAGGACTACAACTTTCTCTTGCAAACATCATTTGAAGACTCATGTTTTCCTGTTTTCCAAAAAAACGTCACATGGGGCCTCAAAATGACTCTCGAAGTTTAGGACCCAAAAGACTGCCAAAAATAGTAAACTATGCTACAACTAAGGAAACTGAAAAAAATGAAAGAAACAGTTGTGGGAGTCCAGGTGGAATAGGCAAGTGGCCACCAATATCCACTTGGATCAATTCTACCCTTGGAGTTTTTGCTGGTTGGTCACTCTGATCAATTAATGTTGGCAAATCTCTAGAACTCCAATATGCCTTGCCTTGCATGAATCTAACATCTCTTCTAACAATAATCCTCTCGGTCCTTGGAATAAAAATCGTATATGCCTTTGAGGTCTCACTGTACCCAGCAAAGTGTTGGAAAATGTAACTAGTTGTAGTCTTCATAATTGTCATTATACTCATGTCATTATGTATATCTTATGTAACAAACAAAAGAAGAAAGAAAAATATTATTTTCAACCATGGGTCTCATGCTTTATTTAATTGGTCAATTAGGTCAAGCATGCATTTCATGATCCTAGAGTTTGTCATGTCAAAAGAATATTTATCACGAGTCAAGGGTTATTATTATTTGTATAAGATCTGTCTAGGCAAGTTGCAACATGTAAAAGATATTATTTTTGTGTCTAGAAAGTCAAATTTGACCTCCAAGACCAAGTCAACCCTGCCAGTGAAAATTCAGCCTAGGAGAGGCCTATTCGACCTCATGAGAAGAATATTTAAAGGAAGAGAGTTTGACTCATTTGCCCACTTCAGAAGTTCGATCTAAAGCAAGAAAAGGAAGCAAGAAGAGTGAAGGACAAGAAGTCAAAAGCAAGAAGGAAAATTTGATTTTTGGGATTGATTTCTCACACACGTGCAAAACTAGGGTTTTTGTAGTTGCTAGGAGGCTGAGAATTGTAGGTCTAAAATAGAGGTTCAAAACTCTGCTTTGACTAGGAATTTTGAAGTTTGACTTCCGTTGACATTGTTGACTTGAACTGACTTGGTGCTTGGAGGAGATCTTGGCTTTGGTCTTTAGGTCTTGGATTTCTTATTTGATCTAATTCTATAAGAAGAGAAAAGATTCTTTCTTGGTTTTCCCCTTGGAGGGGCTTTGCCCTGGCTTGGAGCCTACATTTTGTGCCCATTGTCTTCTATGATCTTCATGGTTTATGCTATTGATAATTGTTTGATGAAAAGAATCTAACTAAGAATATTAAGAAGCTAACATAAGTTCACAAGCTTTTATCAAGGATAAGGAGAATTGTTTAAATAGCTACCCTACTAGATTCTCCAACATGGTTTCAGAGCTAAGGTGAAGAGAAGGTAGCTTGAAGATCATCTTGTTGGCATAAGAGGAGGTATCTTGTCAAAGGGAATCAATTTCTAAGGACACAAGGAAGAAGAACTCATCATCTTAAGAAGGATCAAGCTCTCATTGATGGAAGGAAGTTTACTATCTTTCTCTCTTTTGAAGGATCTTTGTTATTAAAGGACATCTTTGAAGTTTCTTGAAGAATCTCAAAAGCATCAAGATAATTGAAGGCATCATCAAGAAGGAAACTTGTATGACAAGCAAGTACCATATTGTTCTCCATGTCTCAATATACAAATAAAATCACTTCATTTTGCAATGAAAACAACAAGCTTGTTGGATCAACAAACTTCCTAGCATGGAAGAAGAGGATTGATTTGGTGCTTACAGAAAATGAAGTCATGGAATATGTTCTTGGAGAGATTACTCAACCAGACAAAGTGAAGACTCAAGAATTAGCAAGATACAAGAAGGGAGAGGTGAGGACACAAAGGATTCTTATTGAATCCATAAATGATCATCTCATTCCCTTTGTTGCTGATTTGAGTTCATCTAAAGCAATCTATGATAAGTTGATGAAATTGTACTATATAAGTACATCAGGTTCAAAAATATCCTTGAGAAATCAACTATATAAAACAAGGATGTTAAAGAATGAATATATTTCCACATATCTTATGAAAATATCACAATTGAGGGACCAGATGCAAGGGCTTGGGGAAGTCATTTCTGATTCAGAGATGACTACTTGTGTACTAGATGCTTTGCCACCTGAATGGAGCAGTTTTGCAACTAGTGCTACTCATGAAAGGTTACTACCTTTGATGAACTATGGGCTCAATGTATCTTCGAAGAAACAAGGATAAAGGCAAAGGATGACACCAAATCAAATGAAAAGTCTCAAGCATTTTTTGTAAAATCCAAGAAGAAGAAAGGGAAGTTTGGAAAGACCAAAGGAAAACTAGATATGTCCAACATACAATGCTTTGAATGCAATGAGTATGGACATTTTAAGAGGGCTTGTCCAAACAACAAAAACATCAAAAGGAAGGAAAGAAGTGGAGCTCACATAGATGAAGAAAAGGAAGAACCTAAGAAGAAGTTGAAAGGTGAAGATCCCAAGGATCTACTATTGAAAGAAGTTCCATCTCTATCATGTTTATTTGCAATTTGTCTTTCTTTTATTAGAAAGTAGCAGTTAGAGTAAACATGCATCATTGCATTTTCTATAAGAGGCTTTGTTCTTATGAAGCATGGCATCGTAGAAGGAAGCATATGATAGTAGAAGACTTAGAGTCCACATGATCAAATTGCTTCGGAAGAAGTCATCTAGCTGGCAAGAATGAGAAAATTGGGACCATTTTGCATATCATAGTTCATCCAAGCATTTTCTAACAAAATGTTAGAGGTAGTCCTCTTGCAAAAAGGATCACCAGCATCCTCCAATAAGAACCATCATTTAGGGGAGTTTCTTTGATATTTGGAAGAAGCATTATGACTTAACTATATTCCATTTAGTATGAAATCAATGATCTTGAAGGATGAAGGGATGATGATGGTCAAGTTGTGGTTTGAAAGGTAGAATTGATGTATTTCTCATGTTTTGAAGGGAAACTTATCTTCTATAAGGAGAATCAAGCTCATTCAAAGGAAGGATGGCTTGATGGTTATATGAAAGAAAAGGTATTCATGTCCTTAGTAACACTTCTCTAGAAGGTAGAATTGATATACTCAAGAATCTTGCAGAAAGAGTTGGTCATAAGAGTGTGCTTAGTAACAAAAGCATGAAAGATCTTCCATGTGATTATTTGATGCCTAGAAGAAGTTTGGTATGCTTTGGAATGACTAAAGATCAAGATTCTTCCATAAGATATCTTGACAAAAGGCCATCATGTTAAGGTGATTATGATATTGATGTTTCGGTATTGGTTGTCTGGTTGGTATGTGGTTTTGCTACCTAGAAGAATGTTGCAGAGATACATAATGGCAATTGAGGCAAGCGTATCTACAACTGTGTGTTTTGAACTAAATTCAATGAATACATCAATTGAGTGGATGCTTTGGTAATCCTTGAATAATTATGTGGTCAAGATCTCTACATCATCTTGAGATTGAAAGGTAGGAGTACAAAAGGATAACCTAATGTTTATGTTTCGATAATAATGAAGATCACTTTCATGAATTGAGGGAGCTATGACTAGCTCTACTTTGATTGGCTCAATATAATTCCTTTGTTGATGATGAATATAGGAAAGTGATATGAAAGGTTGATGGCCTGAACCTTGTCACAGAATGAAGAGATTTTGGCTCCATTACAAAATCACAGTATGATGAGATGCAAAAGGAATGAAGAGCCTTGTAGCTACTACTTGAAGATCTCCATGAAGAACTAGTAGTTGATGTATTGATGAAGACACGCTAAAAAGATTATGGCAATAACTTCCCAGTTGAAAGGAAGTAAGGAATATCCTCTATGCTTAAGAGGGAGTAAGAAGTCTCCTTAAATGATTAAGAAAGAGCAAGGATCTATTCCCTAATCAAGAGGGAATGAGGATTTCCTCTCTGATTGAGAGGGAGTGATATTAGACATCATATTCTCCATGTGTCATGAACTAGACTATGATTAACATTCAAAAATCTAAATGAAGGCACTAGGAAGGAGAATGAAGGATTGGATAAGCATCTGAGATTGATACTCCTTGAGGACAAAAAATCCAAAATAGGAAGTAGACTGAGACTCTTTGAGGATTGGATAGGGTATCAAAGACAAAAGTGGTCGAAGTGGACTGATATTCTTTAAGGATTGGAAATCCAAGAAAAGAATAGTCCTAAAAGGACATACCTAGTGAACACTCGGATGGGTTATGTGCCTTACAATATAGTGTGGTGTCTCACGTAAAGCCTCCAAGCATTATGCTCTAATATAAGTAGAGATTGTCAGTGAAATCCTTAATATGTTGACAATGTTGGTTATGATGTTGATGCTTAAAGATGGCTTATCAATCTAAATCTTATGAGAATATTTAAGTTTGAGAATATCCTTGTATAGGTTGTACAATTATGAATACCTCCCTAGTTAAGAGGGAGTTTTGGAAAATTTAACTAGTTTCGGTCTTTATAATTGTCATTGTACTCATGTCATTATGTATATTTTATGTAACAAACAAAAGAAGAAAGAAAAATATTATTTTGAAGCATAGGTTTCATGCTCCATTTGATTCGTCAAGCATGCATTTCATGCTCCTAAGGTTTGTCATATCAAAAGAATATTTGTCATGAGTCAAGAGAGTCATTATCATTTGTATAAGACCCAACTGGACAAATTGTGACATGTAAAAGATATTATTTATGTGTCTAGAAAGTCAAATTTGACCTCCATAACCAAGTCGGTCCTGTCAGTG
>APFE030889134.1:0-65985 GCA_000404065.3 Pinus taeda | reverse complement strand
TATTAATATAATATTTATATAGTAATATATATAAATAATCTGGTTGTTAATATTTATATAGTTATTAATAATCCTAAATACCCATAATAATTATTAATGTGGTTGATATAATCCTATCGACATATATCAACCACATTGGAAAATGTGGTTGATATATATGCTTGATATATGCCTATCAGTGTATATCAACCATATTTACCTTGGTAAATATGGTTGTGCTAGTTTATGGATATTTAATGGATTGTTCCTGTAACTTAAAATAATTTCATGTAAAATATCTTTAAAAAAACAAACATGTGAATACAAACCTTATACGTCTTTTAAAAAAAAATGGCGACCCTAGATGGATAAACTATTTCCTGTAAAATATCTAAAAGAAAAATTAAAACATGTGAGTACAAACCTTATACCTTAAAAAAAAGAGACCCTGGATGGATAAACGCACACGGATATCGACTACTCTGGTGATCTAAACCCGAAAAGTTAAATTTAAAAAATAAATTAAAGGAAAGACAGGTGTTTACCTATGGCCCCAAGCGGCCATGCGCTGGCTACAATACGAAGACCGACAACTTTGACAAATTCATTGCTCTTCTGCAACGTATTGAAAGGCCGATGACCGAGATTTAAACAACTTGAAGGAAGAGAAAGTCTTGTTGAATGTGAGCAGGTCTGGAATTTCAAATCTCCTCTGCCTGTCAAATGAAAATTTTATGACGTTTTTGCATTTTTCATGCCCTTGATTTTACATTCTATGCTAATTTGTGAGTGTCAACCTCCCTTTATCTTTATCTCGAACATATTTTTCAACTTTTGTTAATGTGCTTTTGAGAATGCCTTGTTTTTTCCTTAAGTTACACTATGTGTTTCAATATGTTGCTCTGATCTAAAATTGGTATAAATAAAATAGGTTTATATAGGGTTTTTTTAATTTTTGTGATATCCAAGTTATTCCATACATAGGAAGAATATCAAAATTATATCTAACAAACACAATTAAAATTTAATCCTCTAGTAATAGCATTAATGTAAGTTAGAGCTCCCATCGGTTATAGTTCCAAAGAAATTTCATGACCCAGAACTAGGACCAAGAAAACTCTAATGAACAAAATTATTTTCCATTGAAGTTCATAGTCCCTTCGTAGTTCATTAGTCAATTTTCTTGTTGGCTAAGGACTCTAACAAATATTTTTTGGTCAAATCTTGATGAGTGTTCCTATTGGAAAAATAGATTCTACAAAGAATAACTTTGACCAAGCTTATATCTCTATGTCTTCTTTTTGAGTTCTTCTTATTGAGAAGTCTAGTGATACTTCCAAGGAACTTTCCAAGACAAATACCTTTGACCAGGGAACTATGACCAATGAACTATGATTGTCTTGTTCCCTAATCAATCTAAGTTCACATATTTATGTTGGGTCTTGTAAGTTAAAATTCATGTTGATCATAGTTCTAAGGATTTTCTTGATTAAAAACTCTAACTAACAAAAGGATGGAGAACTACAATAGATATGATCTTTGATAAAGAAACTACAACTAATAAGAAATTTAATGAATAAAATTTAGTCCACAAAAAATATAACCATAGGAACCATTAGTCATGAAGGAAATTTTAACTGAGGAAAAAGAATAAGAATTTAGTTAATATTCCTATTGAATAGATTTCCCATCTTGTTGGTCATTGTTTTAAGCTACTCTCTTTGCGAAAATTTTTGACTATGATAGATTGAATTGTGCCTAATTATGACCATGAAACTTTGACCAAAAATGTTCCTATTGGTTAAGGATTCAAATTTTTAAGGATTCAAAAACTTTGGAGTTGTTCTTCACTATCTATATTCTCACTTTTGAATTTCACATTATATCCACTATGTAAACATGGATCAAGGAATTCAATTTGTACCTTGTGTCTTTGTGCTTAAATTCAAATCAAAATTAACTTTAAATGTCTCATCCATCTGTCTTGAGAATTAAACCATTACCAACTCAAAATTAAAATCAAATTTTCAACCTCTGATGAATTTGACTAAAAATTTGAACCACTACCACCTGAAATGAGTTGCATCATATCATAGTTATGGCATGTAAACTATTTTGTGAGATAGATGGTTTCCATGCACAAAAGTGTAACTATAAATTTCTACAAAATTGCATTAAAATGTTTATTACTAGCATAGCTATATGAATTAAATAGCTGGTGAATGACAATAAATACCAATCCATAACAAGCATCAAAACACGTTCTTGATCATACATCTCAAGTTGTTCAAGCCGATCAGCTCCTAGTAAATATCTCCCCCAAAAGGACGTGCAATTTCAATTTAAGTCTAATGGTTTGCAACAAGTAGCAAATTAGAAATGGCATGCACTCTATGAATGGTGTATCCTGGAGAGCAATAGCCCAAGAGGAGAGGGGGAGTATTGGAGAAATATGCATTTCTGTTTCAAAAAATCATGGAGCATACTTTAGTTTGGCATACGAGCATGGCAGAAATCCTCTCCATTCTTACAGTTAGTGCGATTGATACCATTGAAAATAACGCTTTTGTTGTAACTCATTCTCATAAACTGCAAGCGGATGAGTTAAGCATTGTTCACATTTTTCAGGAAAACACAACTTCCATTGGTTGCATTTTTTAGGAAAACACAACTTCCGTAGTTTATATTACCAATATCATTGTCAATTAACATTCTTTACTGTTTTCTCTTTAGACTTCAATGGGTTAGTTCCCCCTTATCATGTGACCTTGTCTAGAGGTAGTATGTTGCTTTTAGTAGATAATATCGCGATAAACTGCCTACCGTTTGATTTTCTCTTTCACTGGGCAGTTGTAAATCCAGTAGGATCCAAACACTCAAACATTTATTGCAAAGGTTGTAATCACTGTCGATGACTTGACAAAATTTATTGTAAAGCTAGTAATGATTGCAGGTGAATTGACAAACAAACTTATTTATTGGTATACAAAATTCACAAAATCCTAGTGGAAAGGATGTACCTTATTATAGATTTTGATGGCTTCAATTCTAAATTGGACGTTATTTTGATGGTATGCTAGTTTACAAGGTCTATCAAACCTGACGGGGAATTTTTTCATCAGCTGTCAAATACGTTCTGAAATGTTAAATATATCCTATAAGATGTCAAATTCCATGCCTAGATGTGAGTGTGGATGGAGATAGAAGGTTGGATCTTAGTTTACCACTGATGATAGTGCCACTATGATTACATTCATTACATTGGGTGGTTGTGAACTAAGCAGACACAATAGTCTGTAGTCTTTTTGTAAACTATATCATAAAAAAGTAATAAAATTCAATTTTGGTTTTCATATTTTAAACTATATCATTGAAAATGTAATCAAATTCAATTTTGGTTTTAATGTTGTGTAAAGGTATAATTAAATTGTATCTTGTGAGGTTATCTGGATGAGGAAGATCTTTGTTGGGTTATTCGGTCAATGGATGGATCCTACAGTGATATAATGTGATAATCAGAGTTATATAAAACTATCTAAGAATCCAGTTTTTCATGATCAGTCCAAGCATATTGACATCTGGTATCACCATCTACGAGATTGTGTGTAGAGGAGAATCATGTCGTTGGAGTAAATTCCTAGAGAGGAGCAAGATAAATATATCTTTACAAGGGCATTGTTAAGATGCAAATTAATGCAGGATTAGGGTAGCAGATAATCTCCTCTTCTCGTTGAGAGAGAGTGTTGAAAAATGCCACAAGAAAATCATAATGCAATTATTTTTTGATTGAATTAAATTAGGATTTAAATTGTAATTTTAATTCTCATAACAGCTTGTGATACTTAAGTATGTTAATTTGGCTTAGTTGGCTCAGTTAATTCGATTTGGGAATCTATCTAGATTCACATAGGGTGGTTCCTAAACTTTAGGGGCCTAGGTTAAGTTTATTTTGAGTTGTAATTATTTAATTCAGTCTAACTCAGTTGAAGTCAGTTAAACTAGTTCCAAGTGATGGAGGAATTAGTGGCAGATCCAGTAGTGGGGTGTAACCTATAGTATTTCGGCATAACCATCACTTCTCAATGAATAAACTGAAGATTCAGCAATAATTAACTCATGCATGTCAGATCAAAGAATGACCCACTTGAGATTGGAGTTCAGGGACAGGTACTATCAGTTGTATAACCATTTGAATTGTACAGGTGGTGTATGCAAAAATAGGAAGGCCTATGACGAATGCACAATTCATTATTGATGTATTTTGCAATTAAATATGGGCTAATTCCCTAGGAAACTACGCAAAGAAATAGGAGATTGGCAAGCAACAAATTTGCCTAAGTATTGGTTGGAGCTCGTTTGTGAAGTGGTGAGATAGATTGAGATAGTGCAAAGGTTGCTTGAGATTGAGTAAAGGATTGTAATATTCCCATGTTTTTTATTAATTTAATATAAAAATAGCAAGGGTTTTTAGCTACAACTTTCCTTAGAAAAATTATTGTGTTATGTGTGATTGAATTATTTCTCTTTTATGCTTTGTGATTCATCGATCGTTTATTGTTTCCGTTGATAGGTAGACTATATTCAAATATTTTTTTAAACAATTCTAATACTCCCACATATAGATGAAACATCATGTATAACAATTATGAGTTGTCACTATATGTTTTTTTCATGCACACTAAGTACATAATGACTCATTCAAGTCTTAAGTCTTTCAACCCGAATCGTTCTGAAGGATGTTGGGCCAATCCATGATGCATAATACCTCGTAATACCTCATAAATACACTCATAATCTTAGTTGGATTCTAAAGATCCAATACATACCTTATGAGAGAAGGTTTGAGCCATCTTCCATGGTTAGTATGTTAAGGAAACATCATTTATTGATTCAGGAACATGATTTAATTCATCAAGGATACAATGAAACATATACGTTATGAGAGAAGGTTTGAGCCATCTTCCATGGTTAGTATGTTTAAGAAACATTGTTTAGTAATTTAGGAACATGATTTAATTCATCAAGGATACAAGGAAACATCAATTAGTAGAATATTATGTGGATCTTCCACCACAAAAAATTATCCCTTTTCAATTTACATGTGAGGATGAAAGTGAATATGGGTGATTAAAAGTTTTCAAGGATGTATTTAGTTAATTCTACTTAAATTATATTAGGAATATTTGAGTGGTCATGTATTTTCCACACTCGCACATTTCCATTATGGGTGCACCATAGGTTCCTAATACTACTTCATGCTACAATATAAATTTAAATAGATGCTAAACAAGTTACAATTTTTGTGTCATAAAATAGTGTTAGGAACCAATAGCCCTAGAAATGATATGAAACTGATACTTATTGTCCACCTCAAGGGGTAAACGTTTATTTGAAATGAATACAATGTAAAATAAATGATTTGATGATCCTAAGAGTTTGTGTGTGTGTGTGTGTGTGTGTGTATAGATATATATAAGGGAAAGGATGCAATTATAATATAATGGTACAATGAAAGTATCCACCTTACATAACAATTAGTAATAGAAATGTAATCACTCAATATTTAGGGTTAGTAGGGGGTCGTATGGAAAACATGGTGTATATATAGAGCTTAATGTGCCCTTTCACTTCAAAAAATGTTGTCCTCACCACTTTACTATCCATGGGTTTTACCTCATGAACAACTCATCTTTGCATGTCACAATACCCACTAGTAGGTTATTCCATTTGATGGGGTACTTAATAATTTCTTCTAGGGTTGTTTTTTGTTTTAGTATGATTTTTCCATCTTAATTAATATTTGGTAAATCAATTTAGACTAGGATATTGTCATCAATTACATTCTTTAGGAAAGAAATGTGGAATACTAGATGTACAAGTGAATATTGAGGAAGCTCTAACTTGTAAGTTGTACTTCCAAAATTTTGTAACACCTTATAAGGGAATAATATATTGGCACTAATTTATTTTCATTCATTTTTTCTTAAGAAAAATACTTTTATATGGTTGTAGTCACACAAATACTCAATCCATCACTTCAATTTCCCTTTAACTGTGATGTTGATATGCTTGTTGTTTCATCCTATTCTGTGCTATAACCAAGTTGTTATTCAATATTTTGATAACCTCTTGTTCGTGTCCTATGTGGTCCTATAATCCTTGACCCTTTACAATCCCTTTCAAGAATGATGTTATGGATGATGCAACTTTTGATGAAGCATATAAATATTTTTTGTACCACCATTTTGTCTTAGGAAACCACTTAATCCATTATGATAGTGTATCATATGAAAATAAAAATAGATATATTTCTAAACATTTCTTCACAATATTATTTTTCCCCACATAATTGAGGATGATAATATGAGATGTGATCTAATTGAGTACCCAAATTTCTAGTGAAAATTAGATGTCTATCACTTACAATATTTTTCAATTCTCCATTTAGCTTTCTGAATATTTCAAATAATTCTTCTTCCTTTGTACTTTCTTTTAAAGGATGATAAAGACTAAAAAAATGGTCATACTTTGTTATTCAATCTACCACTACCATAAGCACACTCCCTTTAGATTTGTGTAAAATAATAATTAAATCCATTGAAACTTCTTCCCAATGTTGTCTTCATATGGCTAATGGTTGTATAAGCTTTGAGGTCTTGATTGTCTATCTCTTAATTTGTTGGCATACCACACATTTAGCAAAAAAAAAGAAGGAAATATGCTTTAATACCTTCCCTAAAAAAATATTTCTTCATCCTATGGTGCATCTTCAAAAATCTTGAATGTCCTCCTATAAGAGAAATATGTAATTCCAAAAGGATTTTTTATTTGAGTTGAGACTTCTTCCATAAGTATAATAAATATTGATAACACAACAAGTTTCTGAAATTTGTAACTAGGTTGGGTCTTCATAAATGTATTTGAGACGTACTTGTCCAAAGAATGAAGAAAATATTTATTATTAGTATTATTATTATAACTTATTAAAGCATAAGTTTCATGCTTGGGTCATCATGTTTTAGGGAAAAGTCCCCACTGAGGACTTCTATGATTTATTATGAGTCATTAAAGTCATTGTACATTTATGGAGACAGTTCTTGGGCTTTCAGATCATGTAAAAAGAATTATTTTTTAGTCAAAAAAGAATTTAGTCTCCCCCACACCAAGTTGGCCTTCAGAAAAGTAATTCAACCTCCCTAAAAGGCTATACATACAAGGCAATTCGAATTCATTTGAAACATCTCATTCTCTCTCACATAGTTCGATCTCTAAAGGTTGAAGATGGAGAAGTGTGAAATTAGTTAAGGGCTGGAAAAGGAGCTAGAAAAAAGTGTGAGTTTCTGGAGGAAGGTAGAAGGCCTCAAGATCAAAATTTTGGGACAAATGTCACTGAAGACTGATGTGTATCAAGGGAGATCGAAGTTCTCCAAGTTTGGTTGTAGCTATTGTTGCCATTGCTGCTAGGTAAAAGTTGTTACTCTGTCAAAGTTGGTACTGATGCTTCAAGGTCAAATTTTCTTGTGAAGGGTTGTCATCTGCAAGAAGGATTGAGAGCTAACATGGTGTGGAAGGAATCTTTGTCTGGGTCTAGAGGCTTGGATTTTCTCAAGAAACTACTGAAGGAAGAATTGGTGATTGTGTTTTCCCCTAGATAGGGGTTTTACCCTGGTTGTCCACCTACATTATTGTCCTTGTGTTATTGCTTTAGTAATTTCTCGATGAACTAAAAGATAAAAGAAGGACATAAAGATAAAGGATGACAAATTGTAAGGATATCAAGAATTAGAGATGAACTTCAATCCATAGATGAAAGAGTACTGGTGAAGGAACTAATAGTCATGGCACTATTGGGATTACCATCTACTTGAAACTCTTTTGCTTCAGGTCTGAATAGTTGGAAATAAACTCCCACCTTTGAGCAATTATGGAACGACTACACCCAAGAAGAAATGATAATTTGATTAGTATCCAACAACGAAGAAGTAAAGGTGTCAATTATTCTATGCCTCTCATAAGAAAGGACACTCCAAGAAGTCAAGGGGACCAAGAAAGGAGCTTGATATGTACAAGATAGAATGCTACCAATGTCACAAGATGGATCACTATAAAAGAGACTGCCTTGACAATCTGAAGAATAAGAAAAGCAGTTGGGATCAAGCCATTGTAACTGAAGAAGGATCTCCAAAGAAGAGTAAGCTTGAAGAAGTGGATTTAAGGGACTTATACTACTGAAGTCCTTTGGTCTAAGTTTTTTTTTATTTCATTTTGATTTCTAGTTCTTAGGTTTAACATGTTGTGGAAAAAACATCTTTTTATTTTTAAGGTTATAGGTATCCCTTGAGATTGGAGGGAGCACTCATCAAAATCCAAAGGTAAGTATCCTATTATCAGTTTCATTTTTAATTTTCCTTACTAATAGGGTTTTGTTTGCATCAAATACTAATCACATTTCTCCTCTTATTTTCCTTGTTTAGGAAAACCTTGTTGAAGACTCAAGGAAGAAGACATTGCAAGAAAAAGCAATGGATTTACAAGATTTGTTAATAAATGAGAGGTATGTTTTGAAATAGAAGTTTTTATACCTCCATATTAATTCTTGGTAAACTATTACTAACATCTGTTTGTATAGCTTTCATGAATCTTAAAATACTTTTGATTGGGGATTCATCATTAGATAAATCTACCCTCCTCATATATTTGATTACTCGTGTGGAACCCTGGAAAGGTTCACTGTGAGAAGACCCTAACTTAAGGGTATGTTAATGAGTTTTTGGAAAACCCTAACCTACTTAAGGTTATTGTTAAAATAAAATGTCTTATGTTCTGATCAAGTCATGTTTGGGGTTTTGGTATGGTTATTGAAAACCTAACTTTTTATGGTTGAGTGGTAATTTATGAAATCTTGAACCTTTGAAGTGTTAGTAATTGAGAATTTTTTATGTTTTGTATTGAAACCATAGATCATTAGGGTTTTATAGGGTGTGTAATAAACACCCTTATAATGTTCTAGAAATGATATCCTTGGGATATGTGTGTTTGTTCGATTAAACGCTGATCTGATCAAGTTTGTTATATGTCTAACTCTTATTGATATTTGTGTATTTGAGTTTGACTAACAAATATTATAAGATGTGTGTGCATGATGTTGTGATCCTAGATTATGACTTGACATAATTTATGATGGTCATGAATCTAGGGTTTGGAATGAATCCCTAGTCAAAGTTGGATTCTATATGATCATAGTAACTTTGAAATATAGGGTTTTGTTGTCAAAGCTTACCAGAAGTCCAAATCTCTAATATATGATGGATGTGTGACGATTTGGTATTTGAGTAAGATTTTTGAAATCTGAGTTTTATCTATGATTGATGTTAGATTGTTTGAGAAAATCTAGGGTTTGCAACAAACCCTAGTGGGAGCTAGTGAAGTTGTTAATTTGAGCTAAGATGGGATTGTTTTTTATTATTAACATCTCATGTATAAAATATAGTGTTTGTATGAAATCCTAGTAGGAATTCTAACATATGAATTCAAAAAGTTGTTAGATACATTGTAAATCTATATTTGTCTGAATTGTTTCTAGGGGTTTCTATATGATGTAGCAGGGTATGTCATACATCTGGAATAAAACTTGAAACCTTAGATATAATGAAACTTGTTATGAAATTATCTACGTCTTAATGTAGTAGTCTAGTGTTTATGGCAAAACCTTAGCAAGAAGTTGAAGAGTATGTGTCTCTTGTTTGCAATTAAGTTTGATATAT
This sequence comes from Pinus taeda, assembly GCA_000404065.3. Lineage (NCBI taxonomy): Eukaryota > Viridiplantae > Streptophyta > Pinopsida > Pinales > Pinaceae > Pinus > Pinus taeda. Next base: position 56,242 of record APFE030889134.1, on the reverse strand, counting down.
AAAGTTCAATTCTTCTGTGATTTTGACATGGTTAACTTCATGCTTCTATGGATTTGGTTTTGCTTTCTATCTAAGTTATACACGTACCTGATCTTCAAGATGGTAAAGATTTTCATAAAGAAAAGATGTGATAAGCATGATGTGGATGATGATGGTAACTCTAATAAGAAGGATGAAAGCCATGAAAGATTTCTTTGATGTCAAGGAAACAAGTAGAAATCCCCAAGTTTAGAGGGATCCTAGATGAAACCTCCCTAGGTTAAGAACGAAATAAATCTCACTAAGTTAAGATGGATCATGGGTGAAAGGAATCTCCCTAGTTGGGAAAGAGGTCATATCATAGTGATCCCAGTCCGAGTGTGACGAAGGACCCTTTCAAGACCTTTTACTTTCATGATGTGTTAATTTTCATTTTTAAAAGAACATAAATGAATACATGTGCATGTTTTAAAGAAGAGGAACATGTCAATCATCCGCAACATAAAAAGATAAGTCGTTGATAACGGAGTTTGTCCAGGAGGGACTATGTCTTTAGGTTGTTGCATCAAGTGCTGCCAATATTGATGACGTACATATAGGTGATTTTGCTATCATACAAGTAAAATTCCCTCACATAGGAGTGGCTCCAAGGGATGTTCCGCTACAGGAACTCTCAGTCAAAAACGACTCCTATAAGTATGACAGAAACTCATGCATGATGAGAATCCCACCATGATGGCATAAAAGGGATGTCAATGCAAACATACATGGTGACACATGACTATCCCATCAACATACAACAAAGGGATCTCAAAACGTAACATGAAAAATCATGACAACAAGTACATCACATAAATGATTTCGCAACGCATAAAGTAGGATTCATGAAATTGAGTAAGAAATAGGATCCCCATCAAACACCAAGAAAGGACTTGTGTAGCAAAATGCATAGTAAAATAAGTACATGAACACTATATATACCTCACAACGAAGGACCATCCGAAGAAGTGGATGTCAAATTGCTGAAGTTGTTTGTGCCATCAATCTCACAGCATCAATCGCATGGAAATGGTTGCTTGCACATGAATGTTAACACCTGCATTCCACTTTAAAAAGTGGCTGAAGAATAGAATGAAAAAATGAGAAATCTAAATGCATCATCATATTTGTTGCGTCGAATAGTGCAAAATCAACTGTCCAATTTTGGAATTCTGAGAAATTGAGAATTTGGAGCTTAAGGAATCTTTCAGATTCCCCCTAAATCCTTCAAAGATTCTTCTCCATGCATGGACTAGAAATCTGCAACTAAAAAGGTGAATTTGATCTCACCATTGCAATCCCTACGGTGAACCATGAAAAAAGACTATAAACTTGACAATATTCTGACATGGAGAAAAATTGCCTCCTTGGGAAAATTTCAAGGATCATGGTTCCACTCCCTGTTTTTACAGCAGTCATGGTTTGACCCTCATACTAAAAATGGCCAAAAAATGCAGAATTCTAATGGGGACACAGACAGTGCCATTGTGTTCATGGCGTCGAGAAGTGTTGAAACCAATACAAAATCTGACAAAGTGAAATTTTACCCCTCTTGCAAAATGTTGCCTCGAACTGTGTGCCAAGATTTTGCCTCCTCTGTCTCGAAATCTGTGCCCATTCCTGGTTCTGCACTGAGAAAATTGGTTTTATATAAGTTTTCATTGGCGGAGTAAACAAGAAGTTTGTTTGGCATAGTGGTAAATGAGGTAAATGGTTGAGGAGGGGTCGGGGGATCAAATCCCACCCCTCCCTATTTTAACATATACTCATTTTCAAAGACTGCACGCATATATATTTTTTTTGATAGCCATATTAATGGTTGATGGGGTCGGGTCCACGTTGGGTGGCCCACCCCTTAACCTCCGCGGACATGAAACATGATTGGTGTGAGGGTGGATTATTTTATGCATTTAAATGGTGCATATAAGTTTTGGTTGGTGCGTATGTTGGTACATTGGTTTCGGTACATCACATGTCATGGGGCTACCCACTTGGGGGCTGGCCATGTGGGTCGGGCAGGTTCGACCCCCGCCAGACCCCTACCATATTTTCTTCCTTGTTTATGAGATTTCTGGGGTGATGATTGGGTGTGGGCCGGGTCCACTGGAGGTGGCCCGTGGGCTGTGCCCACCCAATATACATAATATGTAACGTTTCAGCATTGGTGGGTGTGGTTTCTAGGGTGGCAGGGTCATGGCTGCCCACCCCACGAGGTGTTTTGGCTGGCCGATTCCGGGGGCGGCAAGGTCATGGCCCCCTGCCCCATTAATATACATTTTTTGTTATGACATGTTTTTGGGTGGTGGCCTGCCACCAATATATATATTTTTTAAATTTTTATTTAAAATAAGGAGAGATTTTCAAATCTTTAGTAAATAAGCGATATTGAGCAAGTTAACGAGGCCGAAATTTCGATTGATTTCAGGAGCTAGGTTTCATGCCTCAGGGTCAGTCAAATGTACGACACTTAACCCTGGCCCACATCCCAACTTTGACCAAAACTTTGGCTGGCTCGTTCTCCCTCATACAAGCTCGGATTGATGAACCATACACACCTCTACAATCAGGACAACGATATCTACACTCTGGTCCTAGGTCGAAGTAATTTTGAGCACTTTGATTTTTGAGCATTCATAAACCCCATTTTCCCTCTGTGTCTCTCGAGCCACCTGGATCACAAAGTCATGATGGAATCCTTGATAAAGGAAAATTCGAGAATGTATTTTGAAGGGTTGCTTATATAAGAAAAGTTCTATCGATTTATGGAATATGTTGTGGCATGAGAAGTAGGAAAGGTAGTTGTATGTTTGAGGAATCTTCTGTCAAGATTCATTAGGAAAGCTCTAAGTCCTACTATGAAAAAGTGAGAAGAACATTAGGGGACTTTTGAGGTCTAAAATGAGTCTCATAAGGAAATTATAAAATAATAGTGGAAATAATAAAATAAGATGAGATTACATCATCAAATTTTAGAGGGAAAAAATAAAAAACTATTTTTTGAACTCCTATTTTCAACTTATCTCTCTATGGGTTTACTCACATTTCAAGAGGAAACACTTGTTGGATGGAGAATTTGATTCCTCATCCAAGGAGTACCTATGTTGCATACATTCATTGGACCCTACTACATGGAAAATTAGAAATACATGAAAAACGTGATTGCAATCACATGTTTTCACATATTTCTAATTTTTCGTGTAGTAGGGTCCACCAAAAGTATGAAACATTGGTACTCCCTGTATGAGGAATTAAATTTTGCATCCAATGAGTACTCCCACTTCAAATTTGAGTAAAACCTTAGGGAGATAAGTTGAAAATACTAGATGAAAAATAGTTTTATTATTTTACTAATTTTTAATCTTTTTACTTTTTTACTCAAAAAATGGTGAGTCATCCCCTATGGTTGAAATCATCATCATGAATCCTATTGGTCCTTATAAAGTTTATTTTGGTTGTACATTTTTCTTAGGAGGGCCAATTAAACCTCAAAATTCCCCTAATGAACATCAAGTTGTCTAGAAGACCTTGAAGGTTTGTATTTATTTATGAACATTTCAAAGTTTGTTACTTATTGGGGTTATGTTTGTAAAGATAAATCTCTTGAAAGTTTGATAGCATTTTTTTACATGTTTAGAGTCGTTAAACAGTTTGATTGGATAGATTTGTTGTCAGTCTGTTTAATAGGGGATGATTTGTTATCAGGAAGTTGAGGCTTTGTGAGTGAGACATTTCTTGGAAGGACATCCAGCTAACACTTTTTGTTGATGTCTGGTTCCTAAAGTAGGGAGAGTGGCGTTGGTTATGGAGCTCAGACCTCAGATACACACCTATATCCTTGGATTGATGGTTAGTAAGTAAGCTTGATGGTACCTAGAGAGGTTGAAAGATTTTGATCCAGGTGGATATTGGTGGCCACCTGCCAATTCCACTTGGTCCCCCACCATTATTTCTTTCCATTTTTCATTTTCCTTAATTGTAGCATAGTTTACTATTTTTAGTAGTTTTTCAGGTCCTAAACTTTTGGAGCCATTTTGAGGCCCTAAACATCATTTTTTTGGCAATCTACTGCCTACAATTTTATATCTAAAATCATATTTTCCATTGTAGTCCTCAGAGATATTTTTCCAACGGGTTATCATGCATGTCAAATGAAGATAATTTGACCAAGTCATGACCCCGAGAAGTTTGATGTCCAATGCACCGCAACGAGACCCATAAACTCTTGGTTTTACATCTCCTGGGGTTAGGGTTTTGGTTGTTTAGGGATTTATCTTATTGCTCAATAATAAAAAGGTCCTTGAGCCTCATTGTAATAGAGTGCAGAGGCATGTAGCTGCCACATCTCCTCTCAGACATAAGCTACCATCGCCCGAGCTAGTCTTATTTCAATTTTATTTGTAAGCATATTTCAGTATTTGATATTAATGAAATGAAGTGTTATTTCTACTGCATATTTGTATTTATGATTATATTTGTAATTTGTTGCATTCCTATTTAAATATGAATTAGTGATATCAGAGCAGTTTGTTATTTCTCTGTTTTTCTTTGCATGTTCCCAACTAGGTTGGGATATAAGGATTTAGGGCTTTAACTGGTCGAACCTTTGCAAGAACAACCTCGTAAATCCTGATGACCTCCCATGGAAGATGAAAATAAAGATGAGGGGGTAGGATATCCTATCAAAATCTTGCTCAAGGAAGCCCTCGAGTGACAAAGGAATGCGATGATGGACAACTTTACCCAGATCCTTCAGTGGCTACCCGGGGGCGAGACATCTACTTCCGACAGCTATTCTGGAAGCACCACACCCATTCAAGTACAAGTTAACTTTGACATTTCCATATTTGAGGGTCAGATAGATGCAGACATTGTAGATAAATGGTTAAATCTGCTAGAATGATATTTTTCCGTTCATGATTTTTCTAGCTGGGAAAAGATCACCTTTTCACTTCTCAAAGAAGCCCCCCACATCAAGGACTAGTGGGAAACCTACTGTGAGCAGAAGGATGAAAGTACGAACTCACTACTTTTAGTCACAATCACTTGGAACTTGTTTTGAGATTCCATCAAGGAGTAGTAATACCATTTTAGGATCTATGAAAATAAATACATAAAGTGGACAACATTGCAATAGGGAAGGGACTAAGATGTGCCAAAGTTTACCAATGTTTTTCATACCCTTCTCATGAAGTTCGGTGTCAAGGATTCTGAGAAGAATTTGGTTCTCAAGTATCTCAGCTACCCACACAGGTACATCTAGGACGATATGGAATTCATGAACATCTCCTCACTCGGCACATCATACAAATTTGTGGTCAATATCAATTAAAAGTTTAAACAAAAGAAGTGAGACTTTGGATTTGCAAATCCAAAGCAAGGGAAAGGTGCCCTCAAACCACAAAAGAAAGGACAAATCCAAGGCGGGGTGGCCCAGGACAACCTGCCAAGGCTACTAGCAAAGAACAACGCTGCGAAGCTGAAGAAGGACATGGGCAAGTGGTGTGAGTTCCATAAGAGCTCCACTCACAACACATGTGAGTGTTGAGCCAAGCAGTCACTAGTGGCTGAGCTAAAGTATTCAGAATTAGATGCATGTTCGAACTCTGAGTCAGAATCCCACAAGGGGAATGACAAAGGGAAGAAGATTATCTATGCGGAGCTCAACACCACCGTTGCCAGCATGAAGATCTAGAAAGAGGAACCCGAAGATCCAGAGGAGGTGGAGCGCCTCTTCCACTCCCATATGTGGGTAAATGGTCCCTCACTACAGTTCATTATCAATAGCAAGATCCAAAAGAAACTCATTTCGGCAGAGGTCATGAAATGGCTAGGCTTACCCACCACAAAACTTCAACAGTTATACACTATCGGGTTACTTCACCAAGGACAAGATCTTCGTGTGAGTCATCAGTGCCGCCTTCCATACAACTTCAAGCCCTTAATGGATGAGGTATTATGTGACATTACTACCTTTGATGTTTGTGATGTATTATTAGGCCAACCATATTTATGGAATTGACATGTTATGTATGAGTCAAGGCCTCATGCTATTATTGTTACTTTGAAAAATATGTTGTACAAGATACCTGAGGTAGCACAGCCTACTGCCATCTCTTTGGTTACTGCAAAACAATGCAGTAAGCTCATTTCCAAAACAAGGAAATTTGTTTTCATGATGATATGCCCTTAGGGAAAGAAGAAGAAGGTGGCCACAACCTCTAGACAGGGCTACTCTAGACGGCAACAACAGATGGACAAGGTCGTGGAGGAGTATGAGGACAGCCTCACCTCCCCCATAGAGGTGCCTCTGCACTATCTGGTAAACCACTTCATTGATTTGACCGCAGGTGCACCATTGCATAATGGACCAATCTATCATTGCTCTATTTTAGAGACTGACAAAATCAAGAGGCAGATTCAAAAGTTGTTGCAGAAAGGTCACATCCATTCGAGTTCATCGCCTTGTGGGAGCTCAATCATGTTGGTGCAGATGAAGGGTGGGACTTGGAGACTTTGTATTGACTACCAGGCACTAAACAATATCATTATCCGGAATAGGTACTTGATCCCATGGATTGATGAACTTCTGAACCAAATAAAGGGGGGAAAATATTTTAGCAAGATCAACTTAAAGTGCGACTTTCACTATGTACCAATCAAACCCTCCGATGTGTGAAAGATTGCCTTCAAAGTTAAGGAGGGCCCTTTCAAATGGTTGGTTATGCCTTTTGGATAGGTCAACGCTCCTGCAACCTTCATGAGGCTGATGGATAACATCTTGCAGACATTCACCAACTCATTTGTAGTCGTATACTTCGATGACATCCTGATCATTAGCCAGAGTTGGGAAGAGCACCTCCACCATGTTGGGTCTTGAAAATGTCATTCATTTCCATTACACTTTTACTATTATGTCCATTATATCACCTCCATTTCACCTCCATTTTACTACTATGTCACTACATTCATCCCACTTTCATTATCATTAGGCCACATTTATGTTTTTCCAAACTTTATTAATTCTTAGCCTTTTTAAGTGAATTTGTGGTTAAAAATTAGAAAATAATGTGCATATGCTTATACCTAACAAGTGGGTTGAGATTGTTGACATGTGTAGGTCAAAAGGAGGCTTCCAGAAGACCCTTATGTGGCACTCTAAGGCCAAATTCGAATTTGAGTGGAAAGAATCGTGGGATCATGAGGATATGTGTCACATCTCCTAATTGTATTGTAACTCTAAGAAGACATGTGTCTTATCAGTTCCTATTTTGATTAGGACTCTAGACATAGAGGGAGAGATTCATGGACTCTCATTAATGAGATGGCTTCTCATATTTTTGTATAAATAGGAGATCTCTCTTCTCCATTTGTTAGTGTTGGCTTGTTAGTCTTAGCTTAGCTTGGAGTTTATAGTTCTTCCTTGATGGCTTTTGAAAGCTTTGGAGAGCTTTGTTGTACTTTGTAATTTTGAAGAATTTGAATAAATCTTTGATGTTCTCAACATGGAAGGAGATGTGAAGTAGATGTCATGTAGCATATTAGAATGTAAGGTAGAGTAGATTTTATTTTGTAATTTTTCTTTGATTCCATTCATGTATGTCATTTTATTGCTTTCAAGTTTGATAGTTTAGATTTTCCATTCATGTAAGTGTGTTAAACTAGTTGAATGTAGATTAGTTTTTCTTTACATGCTTTTGCATCAAATAGTAACATGAGATTTGCCTCTCTGCTGACTTTCTGTTTTTAGCTTTTTTTAGTTATGCTTTGATTTCCGTCTTATTCATTTTCTTTGTTAGTTAGTTTAGATATCAAATTCTTCATATCATTGATGTTATCTCCTAAAGCCATACCTTAACCCCGAAAATACTACTTGGCGAACTATCGGATTATGAATGATGAGATTTGATTTTAATTTTATTTTTCTGCAGTTAGATATCAAATTCCTCATATCATTGACGTCATCTCCTAAAGCCATAGCTTAACCTTGAAAAGACTACTTGGCAAGCTATCAGACTATGAATCATGAGATTTGATTTTAGTTTTATTTTTCTGCAGTTAGATATCAAATTCCTCATATCATTGACATTATCTCCTAAAGCCATAGCTTAACCCTGAAAAGAATACTTGGAAAACTATCGGACTATGAATGATGTGATTTGATTTTAGTTTTATTTTTCTACAATTAGATATCAATTCCTCATGTTATTAACATTATCTCCTAAAGCCATAGATTAACCCCGAAAAGGCTACTTGGCGAGCTATCGGACTATAAATGAAGTGAATTGATTTTACTTTTATTAGTTTGCAGTTTTTGATTTGTTTGAGTGCAATAGCTTAACTTTTATTTCTGTATTTAGATAAGCAGCAGAGACAGTGATTTCATGATCAGTATTTCATCTTTTGCTTGATTTAAGCAGCTTCATATTTACACTTTTGTTCAAGTACTGATTTTATCAATAGCATGTTTTGAGATCTTTTGAGGTGCTAAGTTTTGGAAGTTACTATAAGGGACATAAACCTTGTCTACATCCATACTTGACCTTTAAAATTACTCTTAAGACCTTAGAATAGGATTTCCATTTGCATTAGACACTTTTGGAAATCAACAAGAACAAAACCCCAAAAACAACATAAACTATAAAACAACGAAGTAAAAAAAAGGTTAACTAAGCACATATGGTGCACCACACTTCATCAGTTTATGATACCCGGATTGATAATTTATGTAGATCAATTGAAGACGTTAAATTGACTAGACATTTTTTGCACCGTTACCAGGGAAGTGTAATTAGGAGACCTTATTTCTTACATCTAAAAAAAAAAAAAATAATAAATATTTTTGAGTATGCTCTCCTCCTACGTTTGTGTGTCTAGAGGATCGAAAAAGAAATTGTTATGTTAAAAAAAAAGGAGACAAAATAAACTTCATCATTTCAATTGATTCAATATAAAAAAAAAAAATAGAAAAAAAAAAAAAAAAAAGCCCAACTACTTTTATAGGTTCAACTATTCAAGATTGACTGTTTATGGTTTGTAGTTGTCCTCAAAACACTATATCATGTTTTAATAAGATTTTGCAACTTAGCTACGGAATGTAGCCTGATTCCACAACTAATTGTGAATTCCGCAGCTAATTTCAAGGTTTAATAGGTTACAGATGTCGAATGAAGAAGCTGACCACATGGGCATCTCTGAAATTGTCCCGACATGGATCCTAACCTAGTCACCTAGCCATATTGATAAAAAATCAGCTAAAGGCCTTAGTCAAAGTCCTGTTTTTAGCATGTTTTACTTGAAGTCTTCGCTGCCTAAAATTGAAAATCATTAATCCTTCTTATAAAATTTCACAATTTCAGAGAAAAAAAAAGGAAACCAATTTATGGCTATCTTCAATCCTAGTTTTCACTATGGCTTCAATGGAAATCTGCATTCCTATTTGAAGCTTTGGCCTTAAAACAAACTTGCAAGAACATTACAAAAAAAACAAAAACAAAAGTGCAAATTCAACATATCGAATTGCATGGACTGTTGTGAAGAAAATACGATGGGATCAATTGAAATTAAAAATAAATAAATAAATAAAAACAAAAAAAAAACACTTGTGTTGCTTTCAAAAGAGTGTATGTGGTATCCAAATTATGTGGAATTTTTTTTGAAACCTCCCAATGTTAAAATCTGAAAAATCTGCATACACATTGATTTGATGTTTTGGCCTCTTCGTGATTTCATTTCAGTGCATCCTCAGCCCTTTCTAATTAATCCATTTGCATTCATTTGGACTGTGTATCTTACTCATATAGGAAGATTTTGGTTTTGGAACATTTTTGGAAAGCCAACATAGGAAATTTCTCAATGATAGCAGAATCTAAAAACTATGGATAGCCTACATAAACTATACAAATGGATTAGAAACAGAGGCTTAAGGCATGCTGCAGTCACCAATACTCCTAGAAAAAATGCTGAGCTCATGAACTCTATTGAAGGCCTCACAGACTTCTTTGAGTTATTGGTTATTGGCAATTTGCTCGTTCACCATATTTGCTGTTGATTGCATCTGAAAACAATCTTTCTTTGAAATCGATTTTACAGAGAAATCCACTTCACAAATTTCATTTACATTCCTGAGGCTAAAACCAAATTATGTGTTTCAACATTGTGCATACTACTACTGGCAAATAAAGGTTTATTGTCCTACCTCTGATTTGAAAATTTTACAGCCAAATGCAGTAATTCACAAAAACGTAAAACAGAGAAAAACGTCAAACATCAAATGCATGATTTGGCCGAATGGAGACAAATTTGAGAAAAATAAAACATGGGTTTTTTCGGCAGTAGGGTCAATTAGATAACTCAAAACGGTTTTAAGAAATTCATGGCAGATTGGGAGAATTTCTCAGTTCTTTGAAGCCCATTTTTGTAGGTCGCGAGGAAAAAACGGGATTTGAATTAATTAACTGACAGTTGATTTAATTTAGCTGCTTTTGATTTGAAATCAATGGCGTGTTGATAATTAACCATTCGTTGATTATACATCTCCTTCCTTTTGCCACCCATCTAACACCTGCTCTGCCACTTCCCGATTAATAGCAATTCTAATTGGATATGGCTCTTTGCTAATAAACGTAACACCTGTTAATAGTAGTTCTAGTTGTTTATGGCTCTTCGTTAACAGACATAACACCTGTTAACAACAATCTTAATTGGATATGACTCTTCACAACCAACCAATAGATGTGGCATGGAGCTTCTTGGCATTCGATGCAAAGGCCATTTGAAAACTCACTCACATTCTATTCATGTATATTTCCTATGAGTTAAACCCAAAATTGCCTCTAATTACATTGGTTGCCTAGAACTACCAAAGAGGAAGAAGAAGTATCAAAGTGGAATAAATCCCATGCAGGTAGTTGTGTTGATTGTTTTTAGAATTATTGCCTGGATATTCCTGGGAGTTTTCTTAAAACATGAGCTATGGTTAGCAATTATGTCCTTTCTAGCCAAAAGTTGGGCTCACTCTATTTCCATACCATCTCATTGAAGTTGCGGTCGTTATTTCTGGCCTGTTTACGTCTCCGTGAACTCATTCTCATTACCTCTTCTCTGCTCTTCCATTTATAACTACTGGTTTTTCTCCACAAACCTTCTCCATTCCTTGCTAACACAATTGTTTCACCTCCGTTAATCCATTACTCACATTCCTCACTCACAGACATATTTTAAGGAATGGGTCTTTTACTAAGAGCAGAGCCGAACGGGCATAAATTCATGGATGAGTATCCACAATTGAAAATCATATTAAGGAAGGCACGTAGCCTGAACCAAAAATAGCTAAACGCTATCAAAGGAAATGTAAAAAGACCATGGCTATCTCATTCAACAAGTATGAAATTTTGGGAAATGGTTTCTTGAGAATTGTCAAATCCAAAACAAGTTTGAGTGTTGCAATAGTTGGTCTGCAAAATAATCCTCTATACGTACAAAAAAAAAAAAAAAAAAAATTCAAAACTAATGGTTGATTGTCTTTTAGCTGCGGAAAGCAGCTTGATTCCACAGCTAACTAGCAATTTCGTAGCCATTTTATTACTTCTATAGGTTATAGGTGTCAAGAGACGAAACGAGCCACATGGGTAGCTGGGAAAATGTCAGTACATGGATGGTGTCCTATTCGTTTGATCCAAGTTGATGAGAAAAACCCTGGTCAAAGGAAAGTCAAGGTGTGCGTTATCACTAAGTCGCCACATTAAGTCGCCACACTAAGTCGCCGCATGTCAAGAAAAAATAATAATTTTGAATCAATGAAATGAATAAGTTATTTGCTCACTTTTCTGAAGGTATTGATTAATTTTGGAATGATGATGAAATATGAATGGCTAACTTTTTTTATTCAAGATTTTTAGCTACAAAAACTGTGCACATTCTGCAGCTAAAGTCCAATTCTGCAGTTGTTCTCCAATTCCACAACTGAAAACCCTCATTGTTCAAATCAGCCTAACTTTCTCATACAAAATCAGATTTTGATGATTAAAGTATCATTGAAAAGATCTCAACAAGATCTACACAATGAGAAATCCATCATTAGAGTTTGAAATGGTAAATAATGAAATAAATTGCTGAAACGAAGCAACATCAACTTGAGGCACTAATTCCAAAGCATGTATAAATTCTTTTGATTTTTCCTTTGAGAACTTGCTTCATTAATACAAATTCTTAGTTATGTGGGTAAGTATCATAACTAGAGAGATTGATCACCTCTCTCCTTTGATAATCTTACATTCCATTGCAGAAGAAGTGTTATTTTTTTTGCAGGTTTCAGGAGGAAGGAAAAATGACTACAAGAGAATGGTGTCTCTCTAAGAGACCAATTTGTTTCATAAGAGGATGATTAGCAAAAAAGAGGAAATTTGCTGATGCAAAATCAGATCCAAACACTTGAAAAACTTTCATATACTATTGTCTGCATCACATCCATACTTCATAATAAACCATTCACCTCATTTCACTCCATATTTTTCATTTACATTCACATACACTTTCCATCTCTTTTTCACCTTTCATAACCGAAAAATAAAAGCAAGAGGCTCATTCACATGCTTATTGGCCATTGGCTTATTGTCCATTGCCATTTCTGCTCTCCATTGCCATCTTCCATTTTCATCTTCCCTTTCCTGTTATTTTCATTCCTCAAATAAGCCTTGCTTCAATGCAAATTATTGAGTCCATAGTCCTTTGAGTCTAAATTCCTTGTAAAGACACCTTGAGGCTTGCATGCCTTAATGGCAACTTCTCATGCTAACCAAAAATGGGAGTACATTAATGTCCCTTGTTTGTCAGATCTTCTAGTTGACTTGACATCGGCAAATTCATTCGTACCTAGCAAGATGTGTTTGGGCATATTGACTCTCATTGTCATCAATGGTGAGAGTTCTTGTGTTAACTAGTGGCATCCAATAATGGTCACTAAGTCAACAATTTCCTACTATGTTCGACACCAAAACATCTTTTCACATAGTAGGAATTGTTCCAATGAGTTTTGAAGACATGAAGACTATTATTTTCAGCATGTTGGAGCAGATTCAACAAGTTTTAGTAGAAGCAATAAAAGGTCATCTTAACTCTTTATCCATGACTCCTCTTGTTCAGCCACTTGAAGAAGAATATGATCATAATTTTGCAGCCACCGCACATACAACTCATCCATTCCAAAGGGTAAGTTAAGGTACGTTATTTTCTAACTTTTGACCATAGAATTCCATAAAAAGCTAGAATGATAATTGTTGGAAAAACATTTCTCTTCCTCATTTCATAAAATTGCCAATACCATCAGTTGGGGGGGAATGCATTCATCTTCATATTTTTCCATGCCCATATCATATTCATAAGCCCACATACTTCCAACATATATTAACTATTACATTGTTATTATGAACATACATTGGCTTTTCAAAAAGTGCTTAAAAGTTAAATTAGATACAAACAAAATCATGGTTGTCACACAAGAACCAACCATCATGCAATCCAATAAATATATACTGCAACAATAATCAAAATATCATTATGTAAAGTTCAAAGATCAAAATAGAATGCCAAAAAAAAAAAAAAAGTTGAAACACAAGAACAAACAATGTTGCAATTCATGTAAAACACTTTGCCGAAATATGAAGTTATCAAATGATATCATGCAAAGTTAAGCCAAAGCTCAAGGATCAAAAGGGTTAATGTAATATATATTGCATGAGGACATGTAATAACTTCAGTTGGGGGGTATGTTGGGTCTTAAAAATGTCATTCATTTCCATTACACTTTCACTATTATGTCCATTATATCACCTCCATTTCACTACTATGTCACTACATTCATCCCACTTTCATTATCATTGGGCCACAAATATGTTTGTCCAAACTTTATTAATTCTTAGCCTTTTTAAGTGAATTTGTGGTTAAAAATTAGAAAATAATGTGCATATGCTTATACCTAACAAGTGGGTTGAGATTGTTGAGACTTCCAGAAGACCCTTATGTGGCACTCTAAGGCCAAATTGGAATTTGAATGGAAAGAATCATGGGATCATAAGGATATGTGTCACATCTCCTAATTGTATTGTAAATCTAAGAAGACGTGTCTTATCAATTCCTATTTTGATTAGGACTCTAGAGGTAGAGGGAGAGATTCATGGACTCTCATTAATGAGATGGCTTCTCATCTTTTTGTATAAATAGGAGATCTATCTCCTTCATTTGTTAGTCTTGACTTGTTAGTCTTAGCTTAGCTTGGAGTTTATAGTTCTTCCTTGATGGCTTTTGAAAGCTTTGGAGAGCTTTGTTGTACTTTGTAATTTTGAAGAATTTGAATAAAGCTTTGACGTTCTCAACATGGAAGGAGATGTGAAGTAGATGTCACGGAGCATATTAGAATGTAAGGTAGAGTAGATTTTATTTTGTAATTTTGCTTTGATTTCATTCATGTATGTCATTTTATTGCTTTCAGGTTTGATAGTTTAGATTTTCCATTCATGCAATTTTAATTCATGTAAGTGTGTTCAACCGGATGATTGTAGATTAGTTTTTCTTTACATGTTTTTGCATCAAATAGTAACATGAGATTTGCCTCTCTGCTGACTTTGTTTTTTTAGCTTTTTTAAGTTATGCTTTGATTTCAATCTTATTCATTTTCTTTGTTAGTTAGTTTAGATATCAAATTCGTCATATCATTGACGTTATCTCCTAAAGCCATAACTTAACCCCGAAAAGACTACTTGGCGAGCTATCGGACTATGAATGATGAGATTTGATTTTAATTTTATTTTTTTGCAATTAGATATCAAATTCCTCACATCATTGGCGTTATCTCCGAAAGCCATAGCTTAACCCCGAAAATACTACTTGGCGAGCTATCAAACTATCAATGATGAGATTTGATTTTAGTTTTATTTTTCTGCAGTTAGATATCAAATTCCTCATATCATTGATGTTATCTCCTAAAGCCATAGCTTAACCCCGAAAAGACTACTTGGCGAGCTATCGGACTATGAATGTTGTGATTTGATTTTAGTTTTATTTTTCTGCAATTAGATATCAATTCCTCATGTTATTGATGTTATCTCCGAAAGCCATAGATTAACCCTGAAAGGAATACTTGGTGAGCTATCGGACTATAAATGAAGTGAATTGGTTTTACTTTTATTAGCTTGCAGTTTTTGATTTGTTTGAGTGCAATAGTTTAACTTTTTTTTTTTATTTAGATAAGAAATAGAGACAGTGATTTCATGATCAGTATTTCATCTTTTGCTTGATTTAAGTAGTTGCATATTTACACTTTTTTTCAAGTACTGATTTTATCAATAGCATGTTTTGAGGTATCTTGAAGTGCTAAGCTTTGGAAGTTACTATAAGGGAAATAAACCTCGTCTACATCCATACTTGACCTTTAAAAGTATGCTTAATACCTTAGAATATGATTTCCATTTGCATTAGACACTTTAGGAAATCAACAAGAACAAAACCCCAAAAACAACATAAATTATAATTTACGATACCTGGATTGATAATTTATGTAGAACAATTTAGGATGTTAAATTGACTAGACACACCACATTCGACAACTTCTCTATACACTGTGGTAACACAAGTTGTGTGCCAATTTGGAGAAATGTACTTTTGGCATGACCTAGGTTCAATATATGGGATACATTATTCATGAATGAGGGGTGCATGGGGATCCAGCCAAGATCAAAGTCATTTGGGATTGGCCAGCCCCAACCACTCTAACAGAGCTCAGTAACTTTCTAAGTATTGCCAATTTCAACTGCAAGTTCGTGTTGGGATTCTCTCATATCACTTGGCCCTTGAGTCATGTCACCAAGGGAGGAGCAAAAGCAAAATACTATCAATCTGAATTTCAACAGAAAGCATTTTCAGAGTTGAAGCATTGCTTCTTCTCTACACTAGTGCTCACTGTACCAGACTTGCAACAAACATTTGAGATCGAGACATATGCCTCTGTCTATTCTATTGGGGCAGTCCTTACTCAACAGGGGCATCTAGTGGCATATCATAGTGAGACACTTCTAGACACAGTCCAGAAGTATCCCACTTATGACAAAGAGATGTATTCCATTGTGCAGGCCTGCCAACAATGAAAGCATTACATTTTTGGGAAGGAAACAGTCATCCACACAGACCACCAACCCCTGCAGTTCATACAGATGCAAGGGAAGTTGTAGAATGATTTCCATCAAAAGTGGTCCAAATATGTGCAACAGTTCAATTTGAATATCAAGGATAATAAGGGTAGCAACAATAATGTTGTAGGTTTCCTTAGCTGGCCAGTGATCATGGCGTTAACCACCATGCTCAACACTTGTGGGAACGAGACTTCTGATTGGCCACTTCTCTACAAAAGTGACCTAGATTTCGGAAACACATACCAGATGCTCTTGGAGGGTCAGAAAGTTCCAATTTCTCACCTCTAGTATGCCCTGCTATGCCACCTGGGATACCTTTGTGTTCCTTTAAGACAGCGAGCCAAGATGATTTGGGAAGCCCACTACAGTCACACCGCCAGGCATTTCGAGGTAGAGAAAACTATGGCAGTACTGCAAAATTATTTCTCCTGGCTAAATATTTGATAGGATGTTGGAAAGTACATCATATCCTTCACTACCTACACCATTGCCAAACCGACCATCAAGAAGCAAGGCCTATATACTTTGGTGCCTACCCTTATTCAACCTTGATAATACATCTCTATGGATTACATATTGGGCCTTCCTTCTACTAAGTATGGAAACGACTATTTTTTTTGTGGTCGTCAACAGATTTTCGAAGATGTCCATTCTAGCAGCCTCCAAGAAGAATATCACAACAAAAACCATTGCTAAACTCTTCTTTGAATGAGTGTGGGTACACTTTGGGATCCCATAGTATATCATCTCAGATCGGGACAACATGTTCATCAGTACATTTTGGTCCAGTCTCTAGTCGATGCTAGACACCAAGCTCATTAGGTCCACAACATTCCATCCCTAAACTGATGGCCAGACAGAGGTCATCAACATGATGATCATACACATTCTACGCATGTACAACTCAAAGCATCCACACACATGGGAGGAGAGACTTCCCTATGTCCAGCACATCTATAATCGAGCTATCCACATCTCAACTGGCCACAACCTTTTTCAAGTGGGCTTGGGTTTCTAGCCATTATGTCCTATTGATGTGGCCATACCATTTGTAGCTACTTAGGCATATTCAACTAATATCCAACATCCAACATATCTGCCAGCAGGTCCATGACATTCTGCAGAAATCAAATGCCAAGTACAAGAAATGACATGATCAGCATTGGGTGGCACACAAGTTTCTGGTGGGCAACAAAGTCTAGTTGCATTTGTAGAAGAAATGCCTTACTGGAGCTTATCATAAACTCATACCACTCCGATATGGTCCTTACACCATTACCAAGGCTTTGGGTGAAAATTCATTTGAGCTCAGCATTATCGCATTCCTCGGCCTACACCTAGTGTTAAATGTGGACCGCCTTCGACCATACTTCCCACCATTGTTGGACACATCAGAGATTGCAAAACAACTCACACCTACAAAGTTAAATCCAAATTTCATGGAGCAGGCCACAACTAATCAGATCATGGACACGCAGATCAAAAACACTCTCCAGTAGAAGATCCAACTGTATCGAGTTGTCAAACAGGTCCAACTCCTTCACCAAGGCAAGTGGCTCACCACGGACCAAGTTGAGTAGAAATGTCCTCATCTCATAGAGGAACTCAAAGCAATGGGGACCATTGGTTCCTAAGGGAGGAGGAATGATCTAAGTGGATATTGGTGGCCACCTTCCGGTTCCACTTGGACCCTACCATTATTTCATTTAGTTTTTTAGTTTCCTTAATTGTAGCACAATTTACTATTTTTAGCAGTTTTTGGGGTCCAAAATTTCTAGAGTCGTTTTGAGGCCCTAAACAATGTTTTTTTTGGCAATCTACAACCTATGATTTTCTTATCCAATATTGTATTCTATATTGTAATCCTTGGAGATATTTTTCCAACAGGCTATCATGCACGTCAGAGATAATATGACCATGTCGCAACACCGGGAAATTGGTTGTCCAACTCATCCCAACGGGGCCCATAAACTCTTGGTGTTACATCTCCTTGGTTAGGGTTTTAGTTGTTTATAATTTTCTCTTATTGTTCAATAATAAAAATGCCCTTGAGCCTCATTGTAACGGAGTGTAGAGGCATGTAGCTACCACATCTCTTCTCAGAGATAAGCTACCATCGCCCGAGCTAGTATTATTTCCATTATGTTTGTAAGCATATTTCGTTATTTGATATTAATGAAAGGAAGAGTTATTTCTACTGCATATTTGTATTTATGGTTATATCTGTAATTTGTTATGTTCCTATTTAAATCTAGATTAGCTTTAGTCCATCTTAGTCCCACCTGGATAGATTTCCCTAGTGAGGAATCTAGTCCATGGTATTGCAGTGCCTAAACTATTAAAGGACCTTGGATAGATTGCCCCGTTAAGGAACCTAGTCCATGGCATTGCGGTGCCTAAAACTCTTCATGGTTCATGTGTTCTGAGATCTCCCATGTACTTGTACTGATGAATACCTCCCTAGTTAAGAGGGAGTGTTGAAATTTGTAACTAGGTTTGGTCTTCATAAATGTACTTGAGATCTACTTGTCAAAAGAATGAAGAAAATATTTATTGTTATTATTATGACTTATTAAAGAATTCATTTCAGCTTGGGTCATCATGTTTTAGGTCAACGTCCCCATTGAGGACTTCTAGGATTTAGCTGAAGTCATTATAATCATTGTACATTTAAAGATACCCTTCTTGGGCTTTTGGACCATGTAAAAAGAATTATTTTTTAGGAAAAGAAGAATTTAGTCTCTTCCACACCAAGTTGGCCTTAAGAAAATCAAGTCCGCCTCAAGACAAGTAATTCGACCTCCTTAGAAGGTTATAAATACAAGGCATTTTGAATTCATTTGAAGCATCTCATTGTCTCTCACATAGTTTGATCTGTGAGCTGGAAGCTACAAAAGTGGGCAATTATTTAAGGGCTGGAAAAGGAACTGGAAAGAAGTATGAGTTTTTGGATGAGGATAGAATGCCTCAAGATCGAAATTTTGGGACAAATATCACTGAATTTTGAGCTGTATCAAGGGTTATTGAAGTTCTCCAAGTTTGGTCAAAGGTGCTGCTAGGTTGAAGTTGTTACTTAATTGAAGATGCTCCTGATGATGCCATGTCAAAGTTGCTTGTGAAGGGTTGTCATCTGCAAGAAGGATTGAGGGATAAATTGGTGTGGAGGGAATCTTTGTCTCAGTCTAGAGTCTTGAATTATCTCAAGAAACTATTGAAGGAAGAATTGTTGACTGGGTTTTCCCCTAGATATGGGTTTTTCCTCGGCTATCCGCCTACACATGTTGTCCTTGTGTTATTGTTTTTCTAATTGCTTGATGGAATAAAATATAAAAGAATCACAAGTAATTATCTATATAAGAAAATATTTCTGCTTTTATGATTTTCTAACATGGTATAAGACCTAAGGTGAAGAAGGAAAAACATAGTCTTGATTATCTACTAGAAGGAATCTAAAGGATTGATCTAGGGATCATATAAGGAGCTCTTATAAGATAAGAAGTTCACTATCTTCAAGGAAAATGTCTAAGACATTAAAGAATAAGAACAAGTTGGAAGTAGAATCAAACTAGAGATCTTGGAAGAAGAGCATCGACTTCATTCTTGAAAAGAACAAGGTCTTAGATGTGGTCAAAGGAAAGGTAAAGAAACCTATCGAAGAAACCGGTGATGAAAACAAGGTGAAATCAAGGGAGTTGGACTTAATTGACTAATTTGTCCCTTTGACCCAAAACTTAGATAAATTTTCTAAAACCCATTGTTTTATAACTCAATGAAAAATTATATAACAATAATTTAATATAATTTATTTTGATAAAACTTACCCAAACTGATTGCATGACAAAGTATTACTGATTTTTTTCTAACAAAAAATGTACGATAAAAACTATATCAAACTATAATTATGTAATATAAATTTCATATTTAAAATATAATATTTTATTTAAATAATATAATGATGTTAATTTATATTTTATTTTTTATTATAATATTATTATGCGGCTTTATGAAAAAAATACATTTCTCTTACATATACAAATTAGATATAACATTTAATAATAATAATAATAATATTTCTTCACCTAATATTGCATAATTTAATTGTAATATTTAATTTAAATAAAATAATTTTATATTAATGCAAGAAAAATTTATATTAGTATTGGTATATACATGCTTGCTATATGTATATATCCGTAAAACCTTTTTTAAATTAAAAACACTTGAAAATAATCGTTAACACTTCAAAAGATTTAATCTTCTGAACACATAATAAGATTAAAATTTAAAATAAATATATTTTAAATCGATTCATAATTTAAGGCTCATTCTTTCACTGGATGCAAACCTAACTCGAATACACGTGCATTCATACTCGAAAATTTATTCAAATGACTTTTTGAAAGCCCGCAATTACTTTATTGCATCCCACGTGTTAACTTCTTCTAAATATTAAAAATAGCCTTCAATCTTCAAGTTCATCATTAAATTTGGACCATATATACTATATTGACTTTATTGGAAAGGTTATCCACGGCTAAAGATTGGTGCTCAAAGTTTGGCCGATGTGTTGGACATCACTGCTACTCACTTGAGTGTTTTATATTATGATGAATTTTTTATATAGGTTGGAAAATTAATTATAATTTAGTTGTTAAATTAATAGCGAGGATAATGTAGGTTAACTTATTATTATTCAAGAAAAATAGTGTTATCTAGAATAATTAGCAGGTAGTTTGTAAGGGGCAGGTTTTCACTCTAGCTAAATATTTCTGAGTGTTGGGCAGTGACTCTCAGAAAAAAAAAAACTTTTAACTAAACAAAAACAATTTTAGAACATACTCCAAAAACATCATCATAATAAAATTTACCTAACATTTTTTAAAATGATATCATCTTAATTTTAAAGATATTTATATCTATCATGACAGATCATCTTTAAAATATTATTGTTATTATTTAGCATGACCTTTAATAAGAACATGGCATAGTTTATGTTGAAAACAATGTTTCCTTCCATGGATAATAAGTGAAGAACTCAAAGCTTAAAAAACCATTTTGAACACAACACATAGATGAAAGACCTGTGATGTGACATGACTAATTTTAAACCTAAGGTGAAGATCATGTAAAGCGAAAGTTGAGCTGAGGTGACAACGACCAATATTTGACAGTCCACAGGTGCACAGGGTTGTGTATATATATTATTGGATGTAAAGTGTATATTGCGATAGCAACCCATTATATTTATTAGTTTATATGTGTATTAATGCAAAATTCATAATGTTATAAGAAGTGTCGGAGGAAATAGTGTATTTTTTGTTTTTCTAGAAAGGTAGAAACAAAAATTATTTTATTTTAGAATGTGAGGCTTCTAAATATAATAGGGAAAATTATGTAGATATGTTGATAACTAGTTTTTGGGGTAATCTATTTAGCAATGGTTTTTTGAGAAGCTGGGCTTCACATAAAAAGGATTAACACATCAAATCGATGAAAAAGCAATCTTTCCTATATGCTATTTTTAGCTTAATAAATGTTAAAATATTTTCTTTTTTTCTTTGTACACTTTTATATTTAAGAAAATATATTATTTAACAATAAGCACAATTATATTTATTGTAGAAGATAATGGAGAATATCCTAGAATAGGTAGAGTTGGTTCACGTAGCCTCGGGATAGGAATCAATTTCTATTTTTTAGGATGCTGTTCTAACTTCCCTAAAACCATGTATTCTATTTAATGTGTAATGTTGATGAATAATGTAGAGTGTTCTGCAGAGCTAGACTCTCCTAGTTCAGAGTCTCTTTCGTAGAGCTAACTAGTGGGTTTTATTTATTAATACAAACATTGCCATTTTATCATGGTATCAAAGTGTCAGGGCTGAGGAACCTGTACGCTAGCTGGTGGGTGGTTCTTTGAACCAAAATAGTCACAGGTTTTATCGATCGTCACATTTTTCTGGCGTATAGTTGTGACGGTTGCGACTAGTCTCGGATGTTGGATAGATATCACTGACGATCGTGTAAATCAAAGAAATTGCAAAGGGAGCCAAGAAAAAGGTTGTAGCTATCAAAGAAGCTAAGTGGGGAAGCCAAGAACAAGTCTATAACTGACAACAGGAGGTTTTCTGGAGGCTGAGAAGAAAGCCACGGAGATTTGCATATGTGTTGCGAGATCAAACAACAGTGATCTGTCTCTATCACGGATCTGGGTAAATTTAATATCTTTTACCTGTCAATTTTTTTTCTAAATCACCAAGATGAATAACAACATATTTGAAGCATGCATGAACAAGCATAACAAGCTTGTGTTTCCAATTATGCAAATTGGAAGTTTAAGATGCAGACTCTGCTAGAAGCACAGAGTGCTTGGATGATTCTTAATGGGGACGAGATGAGGCATGCAGCTAGATCAACGACAATCCCAGATTGGGATAAATGAGAAAGCAGAGCAAGGACAATGTTAAAGATGTTAGAGAAAGAAATTATTATACCACACATCAGAGAAGGTAAGTTAGCTAACAAGACCTGGGGAATTCTGAAGGAGTTGTATGAGATCAGTAATTCAAATTGTCTTTTGTTCCTCAAGAGTAAGATCTTATCCACGAAGATGGAGGAGAATGAAACAATTGCTTCATTTGCAGTAAGGATCAAGGATTTAAAATTTTTTATCAAATATTGGTGATACAATGGACGATACAGATCTTGTGACCATTACAATGGATTGGTGTCACTGATGATTATCAGATGTTCATCACTGGGATCAATGCCAGAGAAAAGATCCCACATTTTGAAGAGCTGACAGGTATACTGATGTAGGAAGAAGAGAGGAGATTTTTATTGTGGAAAATAGGTCATATTGCTAGGGAATGTAGGAAAAAGAAGTATCATGAAGAACAACAGAAGCCAAAGAGACATGCAGGTCATCTCGCGAATGGTGATCAGGTGCAGAATTTGAGGTTGTTCATGGCAGATCATGATGAAAATGTTGATGCGGACATTTGGTATGTAGATTCAGGAGTGTCAACGCACATGACAGGGAACAAGCACTGGCTGGAGGATTTTAAAGAGGTAAATGAAGGCACACAGATTTACTTAGGAGATGATAGAAGTCATCAAATTAAAGGATGTGGGAAAATTTCTATCATTCTACCTGATGGTAATATTAAACAAATTTACAACGTAATGTATGTGCCTAGCATAAAAAAGAACTTGATTTCTGTATCAATGATTACATATCAAGATTTGAAAGTTGAATTTTTAAAATCTAACTGTTACATTAAGGATTTTATAGATGGAATGAAGACAATTGCTATAGGAATCCGAATAGAAGGATTGTACAAGTTGGATGTGAGACTTGCACCAGTTTGAGCATTGATAACAACGAGCCTAACTACAGAAGAGCTTTGGCACCAAAGATTCGGCCACATCAGTTACGATGATTTGTTGTTACTACAGAGGAAAGAAATATTAAGAGATCTTCCTATGCTAAAGCAAGTACATAATGATTGTGATGCTTTTAATTTAGGAAAAATGCATAAAGAAGAATTCCCTATTAGATTAGAAAAGAAACAAAGGGATATACTGGAGTTAGTTCACATAGACCTTTGTGGTCCCATGCAGAAAAAATCATTATGAGGTGCAGTGTATTTCCTATTGTTTATTGATGACTGTACGAAGTTTTCTAGGGTGTATTTCTTAAGTAAGAAGAGTCATACATTCGAATACTTTAAGCAGTTTAAAAATATGATTGAAAGACAAATAAGGAAACAGATAAAAATGCTTCGTTCTGATCAAGGGGGAGAATATAGGAAAGATGAGCTGATGAGATATTGTAAAGATCATGGAATTTTGTAGTAGTTTACAGTACCCCATACTCCACACCAGAATGGAGTAACAGAAAGGAAGAACAGGACTCTGGTGGAATGTGCAAGAAGTATGCTTGAAGGTAAGAATCTTTGAAATGGTTTTTGTTCTAAAGTAGTGAGTACTGTGTTTTATTTAAAAAATATGAGTCCTACAAGAAGTCTTGAGTTTAAAACTCCTTCTGAAGCTTTGTATGGATATAAGTTTGAAGTAAAACACTTAAGAATATTTGGATGTAAATGATTTTCCCACATACCCAAGGAAGATAGAAAGAAATTAGACTCAAAAGCCATCAGATCCACTTTTATAGGGTATCGTTCGTCATATAAAGCATACAGATTATTTAATCCCTCTACTCACAAGATCTTTGTTAGTACAGATGTTAAATTCCATGAGTAGGATAGTGAAGAAACTAATGAGAACTATGATGGATGGGACATTTCGTACATTGAGGAAAAAAATGCAGCGAACAATTAGGGTCAGCAACAAACAAAGGCACATGATGAACAACAACAACAATAGCAACAACAGCATTCGCAGCAGCAATAGCAGCAACAAGAACAATAGGAAGAAATAAGGTTGGAAACCACCACCCCACCACTCAAGAGATTAGGTAGGAAAGCTCAAATGCTTGCAAGATATAAGGAAAATGCTTTTATAACTAGTATGATGAATGTTGTTGAACCATCTAGTTATAAAAAAGTAAATGAAAGTAATAAATGGAAAATAGCCATGGAACAGGAATATGATTCAATAATCAGATGGAACTATAGAAAAACTGAAAGCTAGGTTGGTTGCAAAGGGGTACACACAAAATGAAGGGATAGATTATGAGGAAAGCTTCGCCCCTATAGCTAAATTGAATACCATGAGAATGTTAATTGCCTTAGCTACCATGAAACATTGGATGATGCACCAACTAGATGTAAAGTCTACATTTCTAAATGGAGAACTAAAAGAAGAGGTTTATTTAGAGCAAATGGAAGGATTTGTCCAAAAGGGAAAAGAACATTTAGTCTGTAGGTTGAAGAAAACACTCTATGGACTAAAACAAGCTCCCAGGTTATGGTATGAGAAAATTGATTCATTTTTCTACAAGATGGCTATCATAGAAGTAAGAATGACCCTAATCTTTACACCATGAAAGATGAACAAGGGTGCGTAGTGCTGATTTCATTATATGTAGATGATTTTATAATTACAGATGATGCTATATTTATGATTGATGAAATCAAGCAGCAGATGTCACAGATGTTTGAAATGAAGCATCTCGGTGAACTCAGATACTGTTTAGGTCTCGAAATCTGGAGAGATTTAGGTTAAACATTTATGTCTCAAGCAAAGTATGTCAAAGGCCTATTAGAGAAGTTCAGAATGGATCAGTGCAAGTTTGATTTGGTACAATTGTAGTAGAACATCAAATTGCAGTGTGAGGATGGCTCAAAAGCGGTGGATGCAAAACTTTATCGACAGCTGATTGGGAGTTTAATCTACCTAACCACCACTAGACCTGATTTGGCTTATGCAATGAGTGTGTTAAGCCAATTTGTGTCTAAGCCACTTGAAAGCCACTGGAATGTAGTGAAGAATGTTTTGAGGTATCTACAAGGTACTATAGATTATGGAATTATTTACACTGACTCTTTTGATGTTAGACTAGCAGGATTTGCAGATTTAGATTGGGCAAGGAATGTAGATGATCGTGGATCTATAATAGGATATGAATTCAGTCTTGGATCCGCGGTGATCACTTGGAGAAGCAAGAAGCAAAACACAGTCTCCGTGTCCTCAACAGAAGCAGAGTATTAAGTCATGTGTGCAACAACGTGTGAGGGGGTTTGGTTGTGGAGACTTCTCCAAGATGTTGGGGAAGAATAGACAGTTGCAACAACAATTAGATGCGACAATAGAAATTCAATCAAGCTGGCCAAAAATCCGATGTTTCACGAAAACAAGAAACATATTGATACTCAATTTCATTTTATCAGGGAGAAAGTGCAATCTAAATAAATTCATTTAGAATATTGTAATACATATGATAATGTTGCGGACATTTTAAGTAAGCCCCTTGGAAAAGTAAAATTTCAAATGTTTAAGGAGATGTTAGGCATATATGTGAACCCATTCTCCATTAAGAAGGAGTGTTGAAGATAATGGAGAATATCCTAGAATAGGCAGAGTTGGTTCACGTAGCCTCAGGATAGCAATTAGTTTCTATTTCTTTGGATGCTGTCCTAACTTCCCTAAAACCATTTATTCTATTTAATGTGTAATGTTAATGAACAATGTAGAACGTTCTCCAGAGCCAAACTCTGTTGGTTCAGACTCTCTTTCGTAGAGCTGACCAGTGAGTTTTATTTATTAATACAAACATTGCCATTTTTATTATTTACCCATCCATACCTTCACTAATACATAGTGGCATATATACTATTAAATTTAAGCCAATACGTTATCTAACAAAACAATAAACCGGGAATCTTAATTAGAAACGTATAAAACTATAAAATCTTAAATATACATTCTCTAGGCTATTTTTCAAAACAGCTATTTACTACGCAATTTGATATACATTTGTGCGGTATATTCCACTATTCATTGCTATTTAGTATCGATGGCTCACTCCTGGTTAATGTAAATGGCTGAGCACAATCAGATTTTATGCCATGAAATGTATAAAATTAATATACGTTTAGTTTGGATTTAAAGGTTTGTTTCGATTTTTTTCACAGATGTGTGATTTATGCTATCACATTACATGAATATTGAGATATTTAATAATCCCTACGTTACGTTTATTTGAAATATTTCTTCGAGAAATTGATTAGGATGATGGAGTTTTTGGGGTACTCCATTTTTCAAAAGGTTCAATGATGACGTTGCATTACATGAATATCGATATACTTCCAAATCTTAAATTTGGTGATGTGGTGAGCAATGTTTTTGGATTGCGTTGTTTGTGTTTGATTTTCACATTCTTCAAGCGGGTACATATATCTAAAGTGGCTTTTAAGCCTTTGGAATAAACAATTTTCTTATTTTATTGCACACGTTACGCATCAAAGTGAGTGCAAAACTAAAATTAACTTGGTAAATAAATTCAAACATAGAAAATAATGTTGGATTGAATGTTTGCTTGCTATTCAAATTTGTTGAGATGGCATGATCTATATATGGGTGCCTTGAAATTTGTTCATTATTGGAGTTTATAAAAAAATTGTCATATATTATGAATCATACATATTAATTTGAGATTAATTATTTGTTTAAATCCATTTTAATTCCATATTTATCAAGTATTTAGAAAGATCAAATGTTTTGAGGTGTAAACTTTTTTTTTAGTGTAAAATTTGTTGGAAAGATAGAGGAGACAAAGCATAAATAATTTACACAAAACATGATAGTTACAATGAACCCAGTGAAGGGTATTTATCCTTTTCCAACTAGGTACTTCCCTAAAATATCTTGACATGCACCCATATGCAACCACACACTAAAATTCATATATCACTTAACTCGACTTACTCAACAATCAAACGCTCAACCCTCAATCACTCAAAACTCAACTATCTAACTCTCTAATTTAGCCAACTCCACATGCGGGGATAATTGCAATTTCTAACACCCCCCTAATTACAACCATATGACTCAACATGAATTAATTATCACATAAATATGGTTGTTGGTCTATGTCTCACCTAGGCTTACAATGACTCAAGAATTTTATAATTTTGCATTTTCTTTTTCTCTACTTCCAGGTTCTATATCCTCGAAATTGCTTCATTCTCTATTGAATTTTCTTGTTTTAGGCTTTATTCACTTGTTCTTGCTGCAATTTTTCTTTGACTTGTTTTAAACTTGTTCTCAAAAACAATTGGATCATGTCTTGTACACCTTTCTCTTCAAATATTTGTTCAACTATGGACTGCTACCACAATATTGCATCTTCAAAACATCTTCTTCATTTTTCATATTCATGACTCTCTTTTCATCCTATTTCTTGATAGAAAAATCTTACCTCTTCTTGACTCCATTGCTGAAAAATGGTTTCAGTGCATTCAGCTTTGTCTTTCATATCATTCTTTTCAATTTCATAATCATTTACTACTGTTTTTTTCCTATAATATACACACTCAAGATTATTATTTACTAGTTCATTCAATTCTTTTATTCTAGTTGTTTCTTTAAGACTCACTTCATTTTGTTCTATTGGTTTCTAAATCCATTCTTCAATGAGCTTCAAATTTTAATTAAACTTATTAAAAACCTTGTTTTCAACTTTTTTTCCTATGCTATTCTAAACACTTGCATATTAAAAGACAATGTTAAAAACATCTTTCATATGACTCTATTCAGTGAGAGCTTCCTGCTCTACATCTGCCTTCTTTTCAACTGCATAGAGGTTGTCTTCGAATCTTATGATGTTAGTGGATATTCTCATAAAAAACTCTTCAATCACTTTACCATGTTCTTGATCATCAACTCTTGCTAGATGACATACTCCTTCATGAGCAGTTCCAACTGGTTCATATCTTGCTACTACAGTGGTAGCTTCAACCTTCAATGTTTCATCAAACATCGTGATTACCGTATTGTCACAATAAATCCATGTTTCGAAAAAGAAACCACACATATCATCAACATAATGTTCATGCACACTATGGTGGGATATCTGAGAATGCATGCGCTCATTATCAATTTCATTTGGAATTGACATATAACTTTGTGGTCATCGTCCACATGTGTTTCATCACAGTGGGATTCACAATCATCTACATCATCCACGTTACAGTGGATTCCTTGAGCATTAATATTATCTTGATATGTTTCACACACAAGGGCTTCAACTTCTCTCTCTACAAAATGTGTTGCATCTTCTTCATCCATATGCATGCTTGCATAATGGGTTTCAATCTTATGGTCTTGAAAACCATCAACCACTTTTGAGTGAGATTTTCCAAGCTCTATTTTCCTCTCAAAGTCTTGCTCATCTATGCTTAGATCTACGACTAACTTCTTTGTTTGTGACATAAATTATTGTTGCATGTCACTCACCCTTGCGCCAAACTTTGCTTCCAAGAACTTCCAAGCTTCCTTGGAAGTTGTAGCTTTTGCTACCTTGCACAAACACTTCTCATCCGATGTCTGCTTTATAAAATTTAATGCTAAAGCATCGCATACTTCATCATATGGGTTATTAGACTCGTATTTAATTAACTCTTTAGATTGAAAAAAAAAATTAACATCTTGATAAAGCAATGATCAAAATATTTAACTGTAAACAAAGGAGGTGATAGCAGATCAAAGTTACACCAATCACCCTCAATTTCCTCCTTTTCTTCTGTTAGACTTCTTAGTTTTTCGGTTGCAGTTTGAATCTTTCTAACCATGGAAATGATATTTTCCTCTTCTTTTCAAATTATTTTTGTAATATGCTTTAGTTGTGCTTTGCGACCCATGATTGTGGTCGTTCCTCTGTTTTATGATTGCTTTGTTGATTCCATGATGTTGTCTTCCATATTGCCCTCGAAAAAAAATATGATGGTTTGACGAGAGGAATGAGAGTGATTGACATGGGAGCTCCTCTAAGTGTTCCAGTTGGTGGAGCTACTCTCGGACGAATTTTCAATGTTCTTGGAGAACATGTCGATTTTTCAATATGCGCCCCTGTAGGGCACAATCTTCACCAAAAAACCTGTCATGGTGACTTTGACTTTCTATCAAACTTCAAACCTTAGGCCAATGATTCCATGGCTCCAAGATTCTCTGCAAACCAACGTACAGACTGCTATTGGATTATCACTTGGCAGCTATGGAAATACATTCGATTTTTTAAAACCTTCAGTTCTCTCTATGACTATGGCCTTTGAAAAAAACTTTGCAGAGTTTTAAACTTCAAACTTTAGTTCTCTCTATGGATACGCCCTTTCAAAAATCTTTGCAGATATTTGAAGCATGTGGAGTGGCTCTTGATGGTCATTCTTGCTCACCACTCACAACGGTGTGGG
This sequence comes from Pinus taeda, assembly GCA_000404065.3. Classification (NCBI taxonomy): domain Eukaryota; kingdom Viridiplantae; phylum Streptophyta; class Pinopsida; order Pinales; family Pinaceae; genus Pinus; species Pinus taeda. The sequence goes on along the minus strand of APFE030889134.1, from coordinate 26,169 downwards.
AACAGTAGCGGATGCCACATAGCTCTACAACTAGGGTAGTGGCCCTCTTCTTATTTAAAAAAAAAGATTGACAACTACAATTGTGTTGTGTCAGTGATTTCTGCCAATCGTAGCAGCATCTCTCTAGGCTGCTTACAACCCTTATAATTCTCGAACTGGGTGGTAGTGGCTCTTAGTGGAGGTAGCGGTGGAAAAAAAAAACTTGTATTCTAGGATTTTCTTCTCTACCGTGTTTTATAACTCATCCTCTTGCTCTGCAAGTTGTTACATGCTTTTAGCTCTTTTTCAACTATCTTCTGATTTTCCATTTTAACTCTTAAAACCTTGCTCTGATACAAATACGTTGGAAAGGAGGAGGAGACAAAGCATAAATAATTCACACAAAACATGATTCTTACAATCAACCTAGTGAAGGGTATTTATCCTTTTCCAACTAGCTACTTTCCTAAAATATCTTGACATGCAACCATATGCAACCACACACTAAAAGGCATATATCATTTAACTCAACTTGACCCAACACTCAAACACTCAGTGCTCTATCACTCAACACTTAGTTAACACACTCTCTAATTTAGCCAACTCCACATGCAGGGGTAATTAAAATTTCTAACAAAATTTGAGGAAAATATTGCACCTCAAGAGATTTGATCCCTCTCGGTCCTAGATAGATCTGGGGTTCAGATGGATCAAGTCTAGTTTCGGTCATGAAAGGTCATACAAAATTTGTTAAACATCTAGTTATACCGACCATTTTAAATATGTTAAATATGTATAATATTAATTTGGTCAATTTAATTTTAAATTTGTTTAGTTACCTCAGTTTGTTGAGATGAGAGACTATTAATAACAATGATGAAAAATGATGAAATAAATTTTTTGAATGAAAAGTGACAATATAACATTGTTGAATGAAACAAAATGTTAGTAATAAGAATGTAGTCAATTAAAAAAAATATTCATTGTCATCAATCTCAAACTATTTTCTTCTAATGATCTTATTAACATACCTATTATTTTTTCCATCTTTTCATATCGATCATATGAAAAGGTAGTCGAAATCATAGACCATTCAAATATTTAACTCGAGCTATTGTAGTAAACACCATACTTTATCTCTCTTTCTCTCCAATATTAATAGTAGCTTTTTTCAAAGTCGATCATTGTAACTTATGGAGTGTTAAATCCCAAATAATTTTCAATGATAGTTGTTTTCTATTGCCTCATTCAAAGTGACTATCAATGTTGAATGATGGAAAATCGTAATAATAAGAATGTAGCCAATTACAAATAGTTTACAATTTCAAGAAGGAAACATTTTGTGTAAGTGAACATTTTACTTAGGATGAAAATTCAAGTATTTTATTTATGGTTAGATAACTATAACATTGGAGTCAATGCACACCATCAATAGATTTTATGTGCTTACATCGAAATCAATCTACACTATTAATCTAATTACTTTGAAATTAATGTACATCATACATCTAGTTGCATCAAATCAGAAATTGATATCTACATTGAAATAAATGCATTTAATGAAAACCAAATAAGATTAGAAATAAAAATCTATACTAAAATCAATGCATCTAGTCCAATCAATAAAATAGGCTTAGAAATCAACAACTACATTGAAATGAATGTATCTAATACAAGCAATCAAATAGGAATAGAAAATAATATCTAGATTGAAATCAATGCATCTAGTGTAATCTTTCATATAGGATGAGAAATTAACATCTACAATGAAATGGATGAATCTAATGCAAGAAATCAATTGGGATTAGAAATAAATAAATGCACTCAAATCAATGCATCTATTTTAGTGAAAAACCAAAATATTCACGACTTTCTAGATCTAACTTCTATATACGTATTTCTCTCTACGTGTCTCTTTCTTCTTCCTTCTCTCTCCACCTTTCATCTATGTTTCTATCTTCCTCCCTCTCTCACCCATCTCTCTCTCTCTCAACCTCTCGCTCACTCTCTTTATATCTATGTTCTTCCTGCTCTTCCCCTGCCATATATATCTATATCTCCCTCCATCTATCCTTATTTGTCCCTCTATCTCCACCCCTAAACACATGTCACACCCTCTACCTCTCCATATCTATCTCTCTTCCTCCTTCTCTCTACATCCTTCATCTATATCTCTATCTCCCTCCATCTCTATTTCTTTGTCTCTCTATATTATCTCGTAAACACACACACTCTCTCTCCATATCTATCTATCTATTTATATTTCTCTCCCTCTTCCTCTCCCTCTCTCTCTTCCCCTTCTCTCTCCATATTTATCTCTCTCCCTCCCTCCCTCTCTTTGTCTTTCTCTTATTCCCCCACTCTCCCCTCCATCTATATCTCTATCTCCCTTTGTCCCTCCTTATTTTTTTCTCAATCTGACCCCCTAACATGCACACTCTCTTTCCATATCTATCAATCTCCCTCTCCCTCTCTCTCTCTCTCTCTCTCTTCACCTCCTCTCACGATGTATATCTCTCTTCCTCTCTCTTCTTTTCTCTCTCCTCCCTCCATCTATATCTCTATCTCCCTTTATCTTTCCTTCTCAACCCCCAATTAACAACACTCTCTCCCGCTCTCTCTCCTCCCCTCTCTCTCTCTCTCTCTCTCTATAATATATATATATTATATATATCTCAACCTCCCTCCCTTTTCCTCTCCCCCGTCTCTCTCACTCCCTTGCTCTATCTCTTCCACTTATCCCCCTCTCTCTACTTTTCTCGATTTCTTCCCTCCTAGTCTCCTCTCTCTCCATCTCTCCTTTGTCACTCCCTCTCTCTCCCCACCTTTCTCTCTCTATGTTTTTATTTTTCCCACCCGTTCTCCCCCTTTAACTCTATCTCTCTCTCCCTCTCTCTCCTTTCTATATTCCTTCCTCTCTCTCCCTTCATCTTCCACCTCCCTTTGTCTCTCCCCCTCATTACTCTCCCTTTCTCTCCTCTCTATATTCCTTCCTCTCTCCCTTCATCTCCCACCTTCCTTTATCTCTCCCCCTCATTACTCTCCCTCTCTCTCTAGCCTCCAACCCAGTCATTATCTCCCTCCCTCTCTCCTTCTCTCTCTCTTTTACTCTTCCCCCTCCATATCTATGTCCCCCACTCTCTCTTCCCATTCTATCCTTATCTCTCTCCTCTCTTCCACACTCTATCCATCTCTCCCTTGTCACTCTCTCTCTCTCTCCACCTTTATCTCTCAATTTATTTTTTCTTCCCTTGCTCTCTTTCCTCCTCCAAATACATCTCTCTCTCATTCCTTCTCTCTGCCCCCCCCCTCTCTCTTTCTTCGCCACTCTCCCCTCTCTCCCACCTCTGTCTATAGACATCTCTCCCGCCTCTATTTACTATTTTACATTAGACCTACACATTTACCCTATAGTAAGTTGTAGAGTTCCTCTAGACATAATAAAAACATTACACATAATCTCTGTAATATCTACACAAATAATTAAGGTTTTTTACAAAGATACTTTCCTAGAACTATGAGATAGACGTTCGTGTGAGATCACGGAAAGATAGGAAGACTCTGAATTACATAGATGGAATCAAATGTTCATAGTCAAATAAAAAGAAAAGATCAAATATGGTACCAAAAAAATAGTGAAGGCAATATAGTATGCAGTACAGAGTAACTTAATTTGTGGATTTTGTTTGGAATTAGAGTTATGTTTCAATTTATTAATTGTAGTTTCATTATAAAATATCTTTAAAATATTTTCATCCATTTTAAACCATATACAACATTTTAATTATTTAATAAATAATAAAGTAAATAGTATATTAAAGAAGAAATAATAACATGGTTGAAAAAAAGCAAATTTATCTATCATTTATTGAATTAAACACACTTTTCAGTTCGAATTCCATTAAGCAATTTGAATCTATTATTATATGGTAAAAATAAATTAGAATTCCAAAATAATCAAAATTCCCGTAAATTAACTTGTTAATATTTATCATTATTTACCACATTTTTGGATATGTTGAGTCGGCGATAACAATGTGTTTGTGATAAATGTATAAATGTTGTTGAACCATTGAGGGATTTAGAATCTTTTCTAAAATAAATTATATAAATAAGTGTAGTCTAATTTATAGATTAAATGACATTTATTATGACATTTTTTCTTGTTATTTTTAACGAAACGCTGTAAATATTTAAAAAACATTGAGTTCAAGTTGTTTAATGTGTAAAATTCAAGCGCCCCAGTGGTTTTTGGAGGTCCTGGATCCATTTATGTACTAAAAAATGTACTTTAAATAACAAAAAAATCACATTCTTACATGAAATTATAACACACTATTCTAATGAAAAAATTTATTTTGTCTATAAATTGTACCACTCCATATAAATATATGTGATTGTCAAGCTTGTTTGTAAGTTTTGCATAGACATATCTCCAAGAAATTTCTTAAATAATTAGAACAAATACTTTTTCCTTATGATGAATTTATTTGAGTGTCATGCTTCATTTAAGATTTTGATTTCTTCAGTTTCAATTTTTTGTGTGTAGATTGTATATACCAATTGTCACTGTTATAGTGTTGTTGTTACTAAAACATCCTTGTTACAATGTTAACATTAATTTGTTGCAACACCTCTATTAGAGTGTTGATGTTACTTTGTTGCAAAACCCCTACTATAGTGTTATTATTGCGTTATTTCAACACCCATGTTATACTTCTATTGTTAAGTTATTGCAACATGCGTACTATAATGATGTTGTTACATTGCTACAACATTACACTTTTGATATAAATGGTATTTTTCCATGTGGCTCAAATGAAGCAACGATTTACAAAGTGATCAACGAGTGGTATAAATGTGTTGGAGTCAATAATCAAAAATCAACTAGAGCTCATTTTGTAAAGAATGGTGAAGGTTTCAAGTGAAATGTTTGGGGTTGAGAAATAAAATGGAAAAATAGTTTCTATTTATGGAAGGTTAAGATGTGGGATTTGTTGGTACAACAAGGATTACACAAGGCATTATCTAGAAGGAAAATGGAACCAGTGGATATGTTTGATGGTAGAGCTCTTAATACCATTTGACTCTATTGAGTAGATAGTCTATTTTACAATTTTTTGGAAAGGGAATAGTCTTTACATCTATGAAACCCTTTACAAGGTAATTTTTTGGAAAGGGAATAGCTTCTACATGATGAAACCCTTTACAAGTTAAATATAGTTAAGAGGAAATTATACAATCTATAAATGAAATAAGTTACCAAAATTGTTGATCATTTGAATGAATTTAATACTTTTATATGTCAGTTAACTAGTATGGATGTAAAGATTGACGAGGAAGATAAGACAATGACGTTATTGTGTTCATTGCTAAATCTTGGGATCATATAGTATCTCTCATTGGGATTAGTAAAACTAAATTCTTAAATATGATTTGGTTGTGGAAATATAATTGTCTTAGGAAATGTGGAGAAAGGTTAGTATAAATACCTCCACACAGAAGCAATGGTGGCTGGACACTAAATTAGAGAAAGAGGAGAAAAGTCAAACGGAAAGAAGTGTAAGCTTAAGCATCGGTACTATGGTAAAACAAGGCATCTCAAGGAAGATTGTTGGAAGACACAAGAATCTGAGATAAAAGTTATTATGATTTAGTCTGTTTCAAGTATGGTTGATGAATTTTTATCTATCTAAGATTACTTGCAATATCATGAAGAATGGTTATTGGATTCTAGTGGTTAACATTATATGCATCCATAGAGGATTTGGTTTTCCTCTTATTAATTTGTTAATGGTGATATTCTTCTTATGTGGAATAGTATGTCCTGTAAGAATATTGGGTATGGAAGCATTAATACTAAAATGTTTGATGACATTGTAAGAATGTTTACAGAGATAAAACACACACCTAAAATTTAAAAAAAAGTTAATTTCTTTGGGAGTTTTTATTTCTCAAGGTCACAATTTTAGAAGTTAAGGTGAGCACTAAAATTTTCCAAGGGGACCTTAGTGGTTTTGATAGCCACACAGATTTGGAACATTTACAAGTTGGTAAGCAATACCCAAATAAATAAAACATCATTGGTATCTAAGAAAATATAGATGGGATAGAGAATATTTTCTTGTAAGCTCAAAAAGTCATTGTATGAGAAAAATAAATGTCTGAATGAATTGTACAAGACATTTGACTCCCTCATGGTGAGAAAAATATCACTATAGGTGAGTATGAAAATTTTGTTTCAAAAATTTAGATCATATATTCATTATCTTGTTGTTTATGTTGAAGATATCTTGTTTCAAGGAAAAGTATGTTTTATGTCAATAGAGCAAAGGATTGGTCATTTAAGGCTTTTGATATGAAGGATATAGGAGCAAAAAATCCAATTTTTGTCATTCCAAGACATAGAGACAAGACAATTGTAAGTTTCAGTTATCATATATAAATATGTGGAATGTGGAACTTGTAAATACCCATTATACTTCATTTCAGAAGATTTCTTCAATGTTATGTCCTAATATTAAAGTAGAAAAGGGTTATGTTTCTCATGTATTGTATGCCAAGAAAATAGGATGTTTAAATTATGCAAAGAAATTTTTCACACACAATTGGTGTTGCTAGTGGATACATGGAAAGTTTATGTTGACATCATTGGGAAGTAATGAAAAGGGAGTTATGGTATCTTAGATGAACAAGTTATCATTGCATAAGTTTTAATGGAGGAGGCGCAAAACATGAGAAGGTTATTATTAAAATAAAATTGCATATGTGTACTTCCCCTCGCTTACAGAAAAGGTGATGAATGAAATTAGACAAGGTATCAGGGAAATTGTTGCCAAGGGGGAGCTTATTGAAAGAATGGCAATAGTACATTTGTAAAAATATATGATTGTTCATCTTCAAAATTTGTGGGGCTTTCTAATCTTTTAATTGTTTTTATTTTAAACAATTGGGGGTTTCAAAATATTAGTATTTTGACATTCCTGAATGACAAGTCAAAACAAACTATAGAAATGCATGTTGTTTTGAAGTTTGTTTGTAAGTTTTAAATAGATAGATTCCCATAGATTTCTTGAACAATATGGTCAAATATTCATTCCTTGTGGTGAATTACTCTATTTTTTGTGCTTCATATACTCTTTACAAATTTTCTAGTTTTAATTTCATGCGTGTAGGACGTGTATCCTAATCACTATTGTTCAAATGACATTATTATGTTGTTGCAATACCCCTATTACGTTGTTGTTATCAATTCGCTACAACATCCATTTTATAGTGTTGTTGTTAAGTTTCTTCAACACCTTTGCTACAATGTTTCTATTAGGTTCCTATTAATTTTCATCAAGACCTTTGTTATGTTATAATGTTGTTGTTACATTTCTACAACACGCCTATTATATTGTTGTTATTACATTATTGTGGCACCAATGTTGTTACAATACTATTGTTACATTGTTTCAACATTAGTCTACTCACAAATTTGGTATTCGTTCCATGTGTATCAAGTGAAACAATGTTTTAAAGAATGATTGAATGTATAATGCACCACAATGACATTTACAATTATATATTTATGTAATCATATTGACTTTCTCTATATATACTATAATAAATATTACAAATATAAAAATAATTTTTTATTATGGATATATTGTCATTGTAGATTTCTGATATAAATATTCCATACTTTTCTAGATTTGTTGTCAATAATGTTAAGTTATGATTTTTACAAAATTGACTATCTAAGATACTAGTAGACTTCCCAAGCTAATGAATTACTTCTCAACCTCCTAGTGAGTATTTTTTTCTCCTTACAGATATCTCACCTTTGGATGCTTCTTGATATTCCACACAAGTGATTTGCACTCTTCCTCTCTTAATCAATAATTTATAAAATGATGGAGTTCTACCCTTTAGCTTAAAAAAATGTTGGTCCAAGCTTTTAATGAAAATTTGTCATCCTATTATACCTTATTTAATAACTCATGATGTGATTAATTCGAAAGACATTGTCAAAATCAGTATGGATCACAAAAGTCTAAAATCAAGATTTATCACATTTTGTCTTTGTTTTGACCAATAAAAGAACTCAAAATGTATTTTTTTATCATTTTCTTTTAATTTCTGAATTATGGCATTTTTTGTACATTATAAAATCATTCTTACTAGATTGTACAAGAAATAAGCCATTGTAGTAAGTTTCTCTTTCGTTTAGATATATGAAAATGTGTCTCGATAAACTGAAGAGAAGAATTTTATTTTGTAATTTCCCAAGATAGATTGTATCATCATGGATCCATGAAAAAAGCATCACAAACATTTGGACAAAAATACTAGTTAATAGAGAAAAATAAAAAAATCACCAAAAATTTGTCCAACTAAACATGGTTATGGTTTCTTCACAATTTTTGGTTCCTTCTAATGTCAAATTTGATTAGCATGTGTGATAAAAATATAAATCAATTAGTTGGATTAAGATTTATTATCATTTCAATTTTATTTTGTTTTGTATAATTGCACATACAAGCGAATCTTGTGGATTGAGTGTCTGATGCATACATAGAAAACGTTTATTAAACCTTTATACCAAGTTTTTCTTCAACACTATATGCAACAATCTTCAGTTTTTACAATACATCTATCTTTTTGGTATGTAATTTAATGCTTGGAGGCCCCCCATTCCTTAACCTATGCACCATTCCTTTGTGCATAATGTGGATTGTTGACCCCAAAATGTATTAATTCCCAAATGTAGTGGATGTGAATCTCAATGTGTTTTGTTTGTTGTCACTACACTAGATCTCTACAAAATTTTAGTGTTTTTTAATTGTCGCACTAAATGATAATCAGAAAATTAAATATGATACCAAGCTTGGTGGGGAAGTTTTGTTACCAAATGGCCTGAATGGAAATCTTGAACACACCTTAGTATTCAATCATTGTTGATGATAAATCCATCACAAATTTCATTTTGCTAGACCTATAAATAGGGTCAGAATCCAAATTGAGAACATATCCTAAGATTGACTTGTCATCAATGTTTATCACTAGCCCAATCAGGGTTAGTTTGTACAATGAGATCCAAAGTACATCCAATTGCATACTAAAACCCATAAATGATAGTTCCTTAGAAATATTTGAGTATGCACTTGGCATATTTCTAATGCAGCTCATTCAACTCTTGCATGTATTTAGAAATTTTTCCTACTGCATATGAGATAGTTTGATGAGAGTGAGTGAGATTGGGGAGACTCCCCACAATATTTTTGTACATGGTGCAATAAAAAAAAATTATAATTGTTCCATCCTAAAGGTGTACCCTTGCTAAGAAAGGAGTAGTTGCTAACTTGTAGTCGATCATGTGAAATTAAACTAGAGATCTCTCACACACTTAGAATGAGAAATTTTGATCCCTGAATCATTTTGGTTTATTTCTAGTCCAATGAAGAATTGTAACACAACCATATATGTCAAGGAAAACTTTTCATGCAAATTGGTTTTGACTGTAGAAATGGTTGATGATTAACTACTTGTAATTAGTAAATAATTTACATAAAACACTATGAGCGATAGATAGCTAGATATTCTTAGCATATGAACATTTCGATCAAATCTAAATCGAATGAAATGTTGAGAGAGTAAATAAGGATCCATTCAAGCATACCATTCTCCATGTGCCTACTTGAGGCCACAGATTCTTCTTGAGTCATCAAACTAAAGAAGAATTATTTACAAACCCGTGTTTGCTCCATGTAAATTTCCTCTTTGAGATCACTATGAAGAAGCACGTTCATCACATCTATGTGTTGAATGTCCAACCTTCTTGCTACTAAAATGGAAAGGGTTAAGAGTCCATTTTACCCACTAGAGAAAAGGTTTCATCATAATTGATGCTACGAAATTGTTGAAACCCTTTGGCCATCAACCATGCTTTACATCTAATCACAAGTCCATTCACTACTATCTTTTTCTTGTAGATCCACTTTCATTCGAAAATATTATGATGTAAAGGAAGTGTAACTAAGTCCCAAGTTTTTTTCTTAATAAGGGAGTTGTACAACTCATCCATAACTACTTCTTGAAAAGGATTCCCTACAATTTTTTACATAATTATGAGGGTTAGATGTTAGAACTATGTAGAAATGCATGGGAATAATAGGATATTTAACTATGAGTGTATGAGGAGCTTCTTCAAATTGGGATCTTATATCATGATCATCCAAAATATCACTCACAAGGCACCAATTCTATGTCAAAAGTGATCAGAAATATGAACCTTCACATGCATGCTCAAGATCTATTGAATTGTCTTCAGAAATCTAATATGAAATATGGTCTAAATGATAGGATGCATCATCTCTTAGATCTACTATAGGTGGAAGGATATAAGTTTCTACACGTTGTTCCATTAAGGGAATTTTGAGGTAAAAAAGGTCCTCAAAACAAAAAATGTACTAAAAAATTAACTTTATAAGAACCAATAGGGTTCAAGATGATGATGTCTTCCCTAGGGCTAAATATTATGAAGGTAAAAGAAGAAAATTATTTTTTAATTGTATTTGCAGCTTATATCCTTATACATTTACTCAAATGTCAAGTGTAGATACTTGTTGGTCACAAAATTAAATTCCACATCTAACGAATACCACTTTGCACTATTCTAAGTAGATCCACATGAAAAGAAATGAAAATACTTGAAAAAAGCACGTCCAACACAAGTTTTTAATGCATTTTCATTTTTTTGAAGTCGGCCTACTAAAAAGTATGTCGAATGGGTAGTCCTTTTACTTGGAATCTAATTTCACATCCAATGGATGTGTATGCTTGTAATTCCAATAAACCTATAAGGAGATAAGCCGAAAATACAAACAAAGAAAGTAGTTTTCTGTCTCTTTCTTTAACAACTCATTGCTTTTATTATATTATTTTAACTATTATTTTATTATTGCTTAAGGGACCAATTTCAGACCTCAAAATTCCCCTAATGCTTACATCCATACATGGGAGTTTCATCAAAGTAGACACTCCTCTCTATGAAAATCTTCTCTATTGAAATATATATCACCTTTGTATTCCTTTACACCATCTAGATATCCAACAAATATGCACCCTTTGGTTTGAAGCTCCAAAGCCTTCCTCCTTTTTTGGAGGAATGCAGGGCCTATTCATGAGATCAAAAAATGTGGAAATGTGTAACTTCTAGTTTTGTGCTCATTCATGCTTCAAAAGGTGCTTTTTTATGTAATAGATATGCGATGAGATAATTTTTTAATGAATAAAGTGTGGTTGATTTCTTCAACCCACAATTTAGAAGGAAGTGACCTTGCATGCAACATGTGACTTTCCATCTTTTTTAAGGATCTTTTCTTTTACTCATCTACCATGTTCCACTACAAAGTGTAAGGAATTGTGTGTTGCAATTGTATTTGTTCTTCATCAAAAAAATGTTTGACGTCCTTGTTGAAATACTCCCCTAATTACTTGTAGAGGGTGTCTTTATCATCTTTCCATTCTTCTTTAGTGCATGGGCTTTGAATATCTTCTAAATCATCAGACACTTCATATTTGACTATGATAAAGTACACCCATGTGTATCTCATTCAATCATCTATGAATATGGGTACATATCTATATTTTTTGTATGGAAGGATCTAGAAATAGCCCCATTAGATCACTATCATAAAGATTCAAGGGAGACGAGACCCTTTATTCATACCCCTTCCAAAAAATATTTTGTGTATGCTTTCGGACAATACATCCTTCACAGACTCCATCAAAATATTTTGTGGAAGGTGGGATTTTTGCTATCCTATTTTGGTTATGATGTTAAATGTACTTGAAATTTAAGTGTCCAAAAATTTTGTGCCAAATTCTACCTTCATTTGCATGCGTCGGTGATAAAGTGGAATCTCATTAAGGAAAAAAAATTAGAAAAAGAGTTCAATTGACATTGATGATTTACCTTACCAACTACAATTTATGCTCATCAAATATAGGTTGAATACAAATCTATTTTTGGTGCATATATGTGTTATTTGATATATCTAAAGAATATTTATTGGATTCTTTGGAATATTATGAACATAATTGAAACTTCTATCTACAATCCCTGCTAGATTTCCACTTTGTCATCTACATGGAGGTTCCACATTATATTGGCACTATTTCCTACTATCACGTGTAATTCAGTACCTTGGTATAATTAAGCTTCTTTAATCCCCTCTTATAGTCAGCGAGTCATATTTAATTAGTGTTAATCATGGATTAGTGTTTTTCTTAAGGTGGGATAGATTCATGATAAAATGTGATTTCCCCATTATATAAAAGAATTGGATCTTTTTAAATTTCCACATACTAGATTAGGATATGCACCTTTCTAATAATCCTCAACGCATTGGGCATATTCATACTAGCCTATATATGTGGGCTCTTCTACCAGGATGAGCTCATACCAATCCCCGGCCTATTGGGCTTGTTCATATCGACCTACACCTCTCAACTCTTACACCAGGTTGGACTAATATATATCCCCACTTCCTAGGAAATTCAATATTGTCCCATAGCCTACTGGGCTAGTCTTACTAGGTTGGGTTCCAATATAACATAAAGAATATTAACTAACCTAGCACATTTCGTGATCTACCTCACTTCAAAATTGTTTTTTCTCTTCATTCCATAGCAGTGAGGAAGAGTTCCATATGTCGTTAGAAAGGTCTCTGAGCAGGCTAGGAAACTACTTATTTTTCATTCTCATTTATCCTATGAAATTGAAGAAGAAATTCCTTCAATTATATAATACTCAAATTTTCAAATTCATCCATGACATCAAAATAAACAACTTATTCTTAGAATATTCACACATAAAAAACATACAGTTAACAAATTCACACATTAAAAACATACACTTAGAAAATATACTAACACACTTAGAAATCTCCCTCTTTGGAATTGATGGAAATAACAACAAACATTTCTAGTCATTGATAGCCTTGGGCTTGACTCCCCTTATCAATTTGTTGATTTTCGTCCTCACTATGATATTTTATTATTAGCTTTAACTTTTTCTCATTCTCCCCTTTTGAAATCAATGGAAAATGGCTTCAGTTGTATTTTTTACTTATTCTCCTAGTGCACATAACTCCCCCCTAAGCATATGTTATTTTTTTTATCATGTATTTATCTTCTTCCAACCCCCCTTGAGCTGATTTTGTTTGTTGTTGTTTGTCACCCTGTTTTAGAACTCCCTTGGGAAAAAAATGGATATATTTCTTTTCTCCTTTTAAAGAGAACTAATGAATACATTAAAGAGAATTATATCTTAGGTTCTTCCTTAAATACTCAAAGGGCTCTCTTGAAAAATTCTTAATGAATATGTCAACGATTTGTTCCTTTGTAGCTATGTATTCCAACATGAAAATTTCAGTAGCCTCGTGTTCCTTGTGAAAATGATACATTATAAGGATATTATTCATTTTTGAATGAAGAACAAGGTTCATAGACATGTTGTTCACAGTTCTATTGTAAAAAAAAATGAGGATTGGTTGCTCAAATTAACTTCATGTCTTGCAAATATTTCTTCATCCATAGTATTTGAGTGCAATAATAAGCAATTTCTATGTACTTTGCTTTAGCCGTAGATATGGAGATTGAGGTGTTTTTTTTACTCATCATGCCACCAAATAATTTCCTAGAAATAATGCACCACCACTTGTGATCTTACTATCATCTACACTTCCATCCCAGTTGACATCTGTGTATGTAGTCAAGAAGAAGTTTTGACCTTTAGGATACCATAAAGCAAAGTCCATTGTGATCTTTAGATATCTAAAATTTTATTTAATAGCTAACAAATGACTCCCTTTTGGAGCTTACTTAAACATTGAACTATAACATCGACTTCCATGATGTTTGGGCTTTGCCTTGTTAAGCAAAACAGGGTGTCAATCATGGATCTGAATATCGTCTGATTGAATTTTAGTGACTCATAATCTTACTCAATTTGTATCTAGTAACAATAGGGTCACTAACAAGTGGGCAGTGCTCCATCCCAAGCTTCTTTAACATCTCTTTGAAGTATTTCCTTTGTGAGATGAACATACCTTTTTATAACTGTACGAATTGTAAACCAAGAAAGGAGGATAATTCTCTTAACATTAATATCTCAAAATCATCTTGCATTCTTGCTACATATGTTTGGCCTAGAAAATATACATCACTTCCAAAGATAATAACATCAACATCAACAGTAATAATCAAAACATTTTCATTTAAGATTTTATATATAAATTATTATTAGTTGTTCCTCTTTTAAAGCCTTGATATTGTAGGTACCTGTCCAATCTAGAATACCATGCACTTGGTGCTTGCTTTAATCCATAAAAAGCCTTTTTAAGTCATCATACATCATCTTAATTGTTCTACCACTATTACGGTTGAGGATGATCTATATACATTTCTTACTTGATCTCCCCATTTAGAAATGTTGATTTCACATCCATGTGATAAAATTTAAGTTTGTTATGATAAGAAAATGCTATGAAACATTCTTATTACTTATAGTGTTGCAACAAGGACAAAGGTTTCTTGAAATTCAATTCCTTCAACCTACGCATATCTTTTGCACACTGATGTAGCCTTATTCTTGACAACTTGACCATCCTCATTTAGCTTATTCCTAATGTCCCATTTAGTTCCTATGGAGATTTTATTTGTTGATCTAGAAATTACTTCCCATGTTTTATTTTTCTCTATTTGATCCAGCTCTTCATTCATCAATTTTATCAAATTATTATATTGGAATGCTTGAGAAAAATATATGGCTTCTATTATGGTTAGAAGAGTAATATGTGCATGACTGATACATCCTGCAAACTTTGTTCTAATATGAAATCCTAGTTCTTTGTTATCAAGAAGTTGACTATTAGGGTGATGTTTTTGCACATACCTAGATGGGGGTTTTTGTTGTGAATGTGATGCTTCTTCTTCTACTTCACTTTTTAATTCTTTCAGATATTTTTCTCCATATTAATTGGTGATTTTATCATTGGGGCTAACATTTTCGAGTTTCTTGTCCTTGTGAGGTAACACTTCATCAACTCTCACATTAATACAGTCAACTATATTACACAATATCTTATTATATCACCAATATCCTTTACTCTTTGTGTAATAGCATAGGAATATACCTTCATCATAAATATTATCAAATTTTCCAAGATTGTCATCATTAATTTTAATATAGCACTTGCTACCAAAAAGGTTAAAATATTTTTATGGATGTTGGCTTTCCCTACCAAAGCTCATAAGGAGTTTTGTCATTGTTCCGCGTGAATTGAGCTTTATTCAAGATTTGGAATACTGTATGAACAACTGTAGCCAAATATATATTTTTGTGCCTTCCGTAATCTAGCATCATTCTTTCCATATATTGCACTATTCAAATTTTCCTTTCCACCACACCATTTTGGTGCGGGATGCTTGCAATTGAGAAATGTTTCCTTATGCCATGTTCTTCACAAAATTCATCAAATTCATTTGAGGTAAAGTCTCCACCTATGTCACAACTTAGGAAATTGATTTTAATGTATTGCTGGTTTTTAGAAATGTCTTTGAACATTCTGAACTTACCAAGTGCTTCATATTTCTCCTTCAAGAATATAACCCAACTTATCATAGTATGGTCATCTATAATCAACTTAAAATAATGTGCTTTGGTATGGGTGTTTGTTGTTGAGGGGGAACATATGTCTCTATGAACCAACTGCAAAGGCTTGATTGACGATTGTTTTGACATTATTTTTAAACTGTGTTTTTGGACTTCAAAATATTTTCCAAACCCCTCAAAAGGTTATTCTTTTAAGCAGTGAGCACATTCCCATTTAGAGCCCAAATATCCTTAGATAAGTCATAAATAAATGTAAGATACATAATCGTGAACATAAATCCTAAAAATAATCATTTAGCATCCAAGGAACTTTATTTTATTCTATAATATTATAAATGACACACTATCCACCTTTCATGAAAAATACCTCCTAACTATGCTCATGTATTTTCAGTGGAAGGCCAAATATACTTTATACATTTTATGTCTCTATTTAATGTTGCATTCATGTTGTTGAGATATAGAAGCATTATTTAGGTACCAAATTAAATTTATTTTTACTTTGTACCCATTGTTAAGGCATAAACATCATTCCATGTTGCATTGTAACATCATTTCACAATAACCACATTCACAGTGGGAGGAAAATATCACTTACAATGGTGAAGGAATAAGCCATAGTCATTATTTTCAATGGTAACTTTGCTCAAGAAACATCATTTAGGGATTAAAGAACTTGATTTAATCCCTCAAGGATATAAAAAAAACATATTTTAGTAAAGGATTTTGTGGAATGCCCCTCCCCCAAAAAATTATCCCTTTTCTATTTATAGAGAAGGTTTTCATTAAATATGGGTGACTTGAAGTTTTAAAGGAATTATTTGGATAAATTTCTTAAATCATATTAGGAATGTTATAGTGGTCACATATTTTGCACACTCGCACATTTCCATTATAAGTGCATTAAAGGTTCTTAGTACTACTTCGTACTATAATATGAACTTGAATAGATTATAAACATACTCCAACTAGTGTGTCATAAAATAGTGTTATGAACCATAAACCTTAGAAATGATAGGAAACAAATAATTGCATCCTACTATTGGGGAAAAACCTCTTTTTATAAGGAATGTAATGTATAAGAAATAAGATTTTATGATCCTAAGACTAGGCTTCCAAATTGTACCATTTCTTATATATAATATATATATATATGAAGAAATGGTAAAATATATAGATCTACCTTACATAACACTATAAAAACAAAAATATAATCACTCAATATCTAGGGATTAATAAGAGGTTGTAAAATTAACATGTAATTTATATAAGACTTAATTTACTCTTCCTATTCAAATAATTAGTTTCTCAACACTTAACTATCATTAAATCATACCTACATTTCCAAAAAAAAACAACCTTCCACAAATCAATTCATTACCTAGCATATTTATAAAAAAATTCAAACTATAAAACTAACATGATAGCAAAACACAAATGTAAAGTACTTATTTTTATTGCAATAATTAGTTGTTTAGGTTTTTTATTGTAACATAACATAGTTCAAACACTGGAGAGTTGGGTCGAAATACAAAGATGAAAAATTAAACGTGTTTCCCAAATTTGTAATGCTGCGAAGATATCTTGGGCCTCCATTTCTATGAAGTATAAGAGTTTTTTAAATGGTATGTGCAATTTTATGTTGACGGTGGAAAGAGTTCCATACGTCGTTCACATTAAGTTATTAGAATCATTAAGTATGTTTCCCAAATTTGTAAAGCTGCGAAAATGTTTTGGGCCTGGGTTTATGTGAAGTATAAGGGTGTTTATAAAGGTTATGTCCACTGAAAAGAGTTACGCATATCTTTTACATTAAATTGTAAGAATCATTAAGCAACTAATATTAATTTCATTCAATCATGAATTATTAATCCAAAAAATAAATGGTTTAATTGATATAATTTTTTTATTTTTAATTTTCCATTTGTATAAAATAATGGAAATTAATTTTAACAAATATGAAAAGTAAAATACATTAACTTCATATTGTATTATTAATTGTAGATACATATTTTTAATGGATATGGAACAAGGTTTTATAGAAAATATGGAGCAAAATTAGTAATTAATTTTATTTATATTTATTAAATATAAAAATATCATAATTGATATAAATTGGAGATTTGTATATTAGTTGTGTTTTTATTACTAGTTGTATATGCTTATTCTAAGTAGTGGTTTAATAGTTTGATTTGAAAATACTTGTTACAAGTGGTGGTTACAAGTGGTGGTCTAATAGTTTGATTTGGTATTGGTTTCCAACATATCACTAGGGTATTTTCTCATGGGAATATCATCTTTATTTATAACAAGGATGATGGGAACTTTGAAGGTTAATTATCCAATATACAAAAATAAAAGTCGCTAAACCTAAGGGCTCGTAAATATGCTAGAAAACACTAGCATGTTTCTCAAACCTGAGGAATCTAACTAAAACATACATATTTTCACTTTTCTTTTGAATAAGAGACTAAAGAAATTTGTTTACCCTATTTGAATATGCTTTATGAGATATAATATTTAATATAAAATGTTACCCACACACTCTTATATTTATTTGGAAAATATTGAAAGGAAAGTAACAACTTGTGCATTTTACATGATCATCTTATTTAAGATCACATTAGTCATCCTAGCTTTATGGTTTGATATGAAACGCACAATTAAAACTAAACACAAAAATGATTTTTTCTATTTATATTTACATCTTTTGAAGTAGGTTGAAGTAGGCTTCCTTCTGTAGCCTTTTTGACACCCTAGGTTTCATAAATAGAAGCAATTCTAATAGCTTGCGAAAGGTGCGCAGAAAATGTAACCATTTACAAATTTGAGCTCTCTACTTGTTTCAAAATAGGATGTTGTGTTATAGCTTCTAATACTCTTGGGATTCGGTTGTTTCATAATATGAAGGGTAATATCTTAGAGAGATGTATAGAGTTTCAATGTCTCCCATGATATTATGTTTGCGCATTATGTGTAAGGGAGAAGATTCATGGCTTTGAGGCCCAACCCATTTAAAAATTCAAGAGAAAGTGAAGGGTCATAAAATGCCCATAATTAGTAGAGTATATTTTCTTATTCACAATTTAAGGGTTAATAAGGCTCATTAGGTCTATTCTGATTGTGGACAATGTATGTGTATGTTCAATGTTTTGGAGTTTTCATAATGTGTTTGTTATTATCTTGGAAAGTGTGAATTTTTATCCTTGATATGAGGAATAGTGACTTAATTCCCATTATAGAATTATAACATGTATAAAAATTGTTACAATTTCTGATATGTATAATTTTATTGCTAATATGTTCTACTCAGTTATTGTTTTTTTAATTTATTGTATTTCCCAATTTTTATAAAAAGTGATATCTTTCTTGAATTACAAACACTTATTCTTATATTGGGTGGTACCTAAGTGGGGGTGGGTGTTGTAAATATCCCTAAGTTAGTATATATAGTCCAACCACGTGTTATTTTAAAATAACAATTTTAATAAAAGTCTACATCTTTAAGTTGAATGTTGTGGCAAGTTAACTAAAAAAAATAGATTATGTAATTCAAATCCTATGTTGATTATTCTAAAAAATAGAGGATAAAAATATCTTTAAATTAGTATATAATAATCTAGTAATATATATATGTGTGGGCGCTCTAACAAGCTCAATATAATTGAGATTTAATGATCCAAATAAACAATAGATTCATTTATGACTCATAAAAAAATATTAACTAAATATAATAACTTAAAATAATTTTAATAAAAAATAAAAAATACATTTTTAAGTAATAAATTTAAAATATTATATAAATATATATTTCATTTTCTTACCGCATTAATTATATATAAGACAATATATACTATTCCTTACAAAGTATTGCACAATAACACCATTTCAAACTAATAATTATATAATCTAAATTTCATATTAACTAAGTAAGAATGTAATATAATATTATTTTAGTTTTAATAACTATTCATAATATATTTTTAAAAATATTATATTATTTTTAATAAAAATATTATTATATTAAATAAATATGTTATTAATAATATGAATTATATAATATAGTATAACATCTTATTAGCTTTGAGGGTTAATTCAATTGGCCCTAAGGGTTAGGCTTGCCAACTTAGATGCCTAGGAATTAAGTTTGGCTCCGTTAAAAGAAAAATAACTTATTCATGTGGAATGTAACCTATTTAAAGTGAAATTAATAAAAATAATGTATTCATGTGGAATATAACTTATTTGAAGGGAGAATTAATAAAAATAATGTATTCATGTGGAACATAGCCTATTTATTTAAAGGGCGATCAAAACTAAACTAGATTCATCTTAACTCAAGATTTACGAAACCCTGAGAGGGATCAAATTTTACCTTATTATCTTTCCTACCAAGCACAAAAAAGGATCATATCTTTCTACTTCTTAAGATATTTACATCTCAAAAGATTTGATCTCTGAGCATTTGGTAGAAAAAATATAAGATATAATTTTTATTTTATTTTATGTATTTTGATCAATCAAAATGTTTACCAAACAAAACATTACAACATCTTTACATTATAGATTGAAAATCTATATAATTCCATCTATAATATCTTTAATAAAAAACAAAAAATTAAAGAAATATTTTTCCGGAATAAAAAGCCGTTTAAAAAATCAATAACACTTCGAAAAATATAATATTAAAATTAAAATGGTAAATAAATATATACTTTAAAATAATTTATTAACTTAAAATTTATATATTGAGATGAATTCATATTTTAACAGACATTCTTGGACAATGTGCAAACTTAACTCAAACTGCACGTGCATTCATATTTGGAAAAAAAATCAAATGACTTTTTAAAAGCACGTGATTAATTTACCCATCCCATCTTTTAACATTTTTCTTATTTATATAATAAAACCAACCTTCAATCTTCATGTTCATCATTAAATTAAGACCTGTAAACTATCTTGAATTTATTGGAAAAGTTATCTACAGGGAAATATAGGTGGTCAGAGTTTGGCAGATCTGTTCGATCACTGCTACCCACTTGAATGTGTTTCACATGATGAAGATGAAGAATCCAGTGCCGTGCATTCTTATAGACTTTTGGTTGCATGGTGTCGTCCTGATTTTGGAGATATTTATCATCTATCCTGTCATATCATCTTAAAGTATTATTGCTATTATTTAGCATAAGCTTTAACAAAAACATAGCTCTGAAGATTGATTCAAAGCTTTAAAAACCCGTTTGGCACGGCGCATGTTTGAATAACCTAAGAAGTGACACCACTAATTTTAACGCTAAAGTCAAGAAGAGCATGTAAAGCAAAAGTCGAGATGAGGTAGGATGACCAGAGGAAAAATCGGAGTGGTTTTCCATCCAAATTTAGTGGGCCGTTGAGAATGGCAGCGAATATTTCTGCAATTATAGTTTTGTTTTTTATTAATGTATATGATTGTATATGTATTTTTATGTTATTCTTTGAATTTTTAGTAATATGAGATATGATAACCGGAGAAAAATCGGAGTGGTTTTCCCTCAGAATTTAATAAGCTGTTGAGGATGGCAGCAAATATTTGTGCAACTATAATTTTACTGTTTATTTATGCACTCTACAATATATATCATTAGTGGGCATCCTTATGCCAGATGGCTAATTCTCCGAATATTTAGGAATTAGGAATCAGATGGAAATAGACGCAGTCAAATAATTTTCCAAATATCTAAAAATGATATTGACATAAACGTTGTCCATTAAATTTCAAATCTTCAGGGAATTAACAATCGACTTAAACTCAGGGCCATTGAACACCCTGTCCATTAGATTCCCAAATTTTCAAAAAAATCAACGATCGACTTAAGCTCAGAGGCCATTCGTTAGATTTCGTATTTACTTAAATTTAACAGGTAAGATATACTTGAATGGCGGTTTTGATAATAAACTTGAACTTTTAGTTATCTCGTTTAGAATATGGAATGTTAAATTCATTAAGTAGAACCTTGTGTATTTTACTATTTTGGGCAGAATTGTTAAGCAGTACATAAAACCAACGATATTAAACGTGCTCAGTATTTGAGGCGGAATCATCATACTTTTCACTGCGTTGGTCGGAATTCGGCAAATTGCTTTGTTATTTTTTGTTAGGCTGTGCAGCTTATTGTTTCGGTGTTTGAATTTTCTTGTTCTTCGCGGATAAACATGTATGAAAAGTAGCTTTAAAATTATGAAAATTTCGAACCTAGAAAATAATGTTGGATTGAAAGTTTCAAATTTGTTGAGTTGGCATTGGAGATCAACGGACCGCAAATTCAGGATCCATTGACAATCGAATCTCTAGATTTTCCCCTTTTACGGAGGTGAAGTGTCACATGACTAGAATATTACTGATACGAAGCGTGAAGTGGCTCAACATGACTATCAAATTTTAATTCGTTGGTGAGGTTTTCTCAAAGGTTATTGGGGGACTCTATCAGGATATTGAGTTTTTCAGTGGATTAGAATTCACTTTCAGATTCCGAGCTGAACAATTTGCTACTCATATGTGCTTATTTTCCTGTTTATTTTTTTCTTGTTAAGTTTTGTTTATTCCGATTATGAGTATTTTTCTTTATCTTTCTAAATCCCCTTCTAGAAAAGGGAGACCAAGTAAAATTACCCTAGAGAATCTTTATGAGTACAATGAATCTTTAGAAAGAAGAAAAAGAAAACCATTTTAAACTAGAATTAACCACAATGTTTGACAATAACCATAATTTAATCATTAGAAAATAAAATACTCTCACTCGAGACTTAGCTCCAAGGAATGAAAGGTAGACTTCAAGAAATCGAAAATAGAAAACAAGCAATGGTTGAAGAAAATGACACTTTGAAAAATGAGATTAAAAATTTAGAACAACTACATAATAACTCAACCTTAAATGACACAGAGAATAAATTAGATAATAAACCCACAAAAAAACAAATTAATAAACTAATTGTACTTGGGCATGAGTGCCGCAAAAGAGCCTTACGCCTTATAATTGTTGGTATAGAAGAACAAAAAAAATGAAGACACATTAGAATTAGTTAAAGAACAATTAAAGACAAAATCTCAAATTCAAGCAACTTATTTCACTAAAGCAATAAGGGTAGAAAAGATACATGAGCATAAACATAGACTAATTTGTGTCAAGGCCAGTTGTAATGACCATAAACATAGACTAATTTGTGTCAAGGCCAGTTGTAATGACCATAAACTAGATATACCTAGGAAATCCCGAAGACTAAAAGGAATGAAATATTTATAAATGAAGACCTCATTTCAGAAGACCAAACTGAACATAGGAAAGAGGTACAAAAGGTCAAGTTGGATCTTGAGTGATATTGATCTTATTCTTTTAGTTGAAACTTAAGAGCATGACGAATCTAGGGTCCCCAACCTTGACGGGTTAACTATTTGGTTTTCCTGGAATAAGAAATCCTCCAGGAGAGGTTTTGGTGGTATAGCTTGTTTTATTAGGAACATTATTTCCTCTCACATCTGACTTCATAAAACTGACACCTTCAATCAATACATTTGGATTGAGATCTATGATTATAAAACCAATAGGATCTTCCTTGCAATTTGTTATTTCACCCCTATCAACTCTACATCCTATAAGAAAAAAACCTGGATAAGAATTGTCCTTTTAACACCTTACAAAAAGACAACTACAACTTAAGGAATGAAGTAAATATCCTTTTGCTTGGGTAATTTAATGCTCAGACTGCTACTAACCAAGTTATTTTGTTAAGTAACAACTCTAACACTAATCCCTTGTGGCTTGATGAGGATGGTCACTTAGTTAATGGATTCAAGAGAAAATCTGAAGCCACTATCGAGAACTTATTCGACACTGATCTCCTCAAACTTTGTAGTTCTCAGGACCTAATCATTTGTAATGGTATTAAAAAGTGGTATTTGTCTGGTCAGATGACCTGGTTCCATGGGCTGGGTAGCAGCGTCATGGATTATGTGATCTCTAACATCCATTTCCTCAACCATATTACAAACTTTGAGCTTCTTGATGGGTATGAGCCTAAATCTGGCCAGAGACCTATGTCTTTATCTCTCAATATTGCTATGCATACCACCCATATGTAGGATAAAATTGAAAGAAAAAGTCACATTCACTTCGATAGAAGTAATTGTGACCTTTTCTTAAGGGATTTGAAAGGAATTTAGGCTCCCTGAATCATAATAACAATATTGATAAAATCGACTACCATTTTACGACTACTCTTTCCACCACCATTAGAAAAATCTCCAATAAGACTTCGTATAAGAAAAATAATAGAACTTCCAATCCTTGATATCACAAAGACTGTAAATTCAAGGAAAGAAATCAGACATGCCCCTAATGAAAGAATTAAGCTCCAAAATATAAGTATATACAAAGATCTTATTAAGAGAAAGAAGAGGTCATGTATTAATAAGAGACAAGTGCATATTCTCTACCTTTCTAAAGTTGCACCCATAAATTTTTGGCGGAATGTTCTTGTTCATAAAACTAAAGATAACCATTCTATCCCCCTTAAAAATTGAGATAACTATCTTAAGAAGTTGTATGACTCTCCGGATACCATGGGAACCATCTTAAACACTCATATTAAGAATGACTTTTTTCTCTAGAAGATGTCAAGTTTGGGATTAATAAGCTCACTCATGGGAAAGCCAAAGATATTGAAGGTTACCAAGATGAGGTCTTTAAAATGGGAAAATCTATCCCAATTCTTCATCTCCACAAGCTTCTCAATTTTATTGTAAAGCATGGCTTCTCTAAGCTTTGGACTCAAAGCCTTATTGTGCCTATCTTAAAAAATGGGGAAAAAATGTTTCCTCTAACTACAAGACCATTATGATTAGCCACATCCTAGGCAAGCTTTATTGGTTCATTCTAGAAAAAATTCTTAGCCTTTGACTTGAGAACCAGGGCAAAAGATCTAAAGGGAAAGTTGGTTTTAGGAGACATCACTCGACCATCGATCACCTTGTCACTCTTAGGATCATAGCGGAGGAATTTCATAATACTAAAACCAATCTCTTCTATTGTTTTGTGGACATGAGAAAATCTTTCAACATTGTCCCTCGAGATAATCTTTGGGAGAGGTTGGAAGAGATCATGGTTTCTCCTGAGCTGAGGATTATTGTGATCCACCTCTATGAGACTGTCATTGCCAAGATTAAGACCAACGAGGGGTTGTCTAAGGATATTAAATATAATATTGGGGTTAAGTAAGGTTGTCCTCTTTCCCCTACCCTTTTTGGTATTTACATCGATAAACTAGAGGAGTGTCTAGAAATTATGGGTTACAAAGGCATCGATCTCGTTGGTATTATCATTACAGTTCTCCCTTATTTTGATGATATCATTCTTCTCGCAAGGAGCCATGATGACCTAGACAAGCAGCTCAAGATTCTTTGTGTCTCCTGCTCTAAGATGGGTATGACAATCAATACAAATAAGACTAAAGTCATGATCATTAAATCCAAAAAGATCACGCATGGCAGTTTTGTCTATGATAACCATTTCCTTGAGAAGGTTTCTTCTTACAAATATTTGGTTATTGACTTTCCTCATCAGCTCAACTAGAATTATAGCATTGAGAAAAGAATTAGTGGAGGTTGGAAAACTTATTATGAGCTTGAAAGCAATTGTAAGTCATTTGACCTTTACATTTGGAGTAAAGAAAGGTTCCTCTCTGAGACTCTCGTCAACCCTATTATCTTATATGAATGTGAAGTTTTGGGGTGCAATATATCTAGGGATTCATGGAGAAAGATTGAGATGACCCAAAAGAAATTCATAGCATATAACCTCAAGATCAAGGGAAATACTGCCTATCATATTCTCTTGATCGAATCTAGCATGTCCCCCATTGAAATTACAGCTATGTTTATATATCTGATGTATAAAAAGAAGCTTAAAAATATGGAATCCAAGAGGCTCCCAAAAATTACTTCTAACTTTAGTCAAAACGCCCACCTGTGCCTCAAGCACGGGTGGCATCAAGATGCTCAGTATTGGCTCAACCTTTGGGGTATGAAGGAGGAGATCATGATGGCAAGCAAGGACAATATCAAAGATACTATTAACTCAAGTTTTAAGGACAAGATGTGGGATGCTAAGGAGCTGGAGGGTAAAAGGAAGATAAGGTACTATAAGGAGGTGATCAACCCCACCCTCGATGACCAAAACTATCTCTCTATGTTGACTAGCAATAATAAGAAAATGAACATTGCTAGGATTATAACTAACTCTCATGAGCTTCGAACTGAGACTTGGGGGTGGTCTACTCCCAATACTCCTTGGGGTGATATAATTTGTCATATTTGTGATAATAAGAAGGTGAAAGATGAAAAGAACTTCCTTTTAGACTGCCCGGCTCTTGCCCACATCCACTCTCAATTCCCAATCATCTACCACACCTCCAATCTTCTTGACTTATTAAGCCAACCTAACTATAGTGATCTTGGAATGCTTCCTTCCCTGCTCATTGATCATAGAAAA